>BCLF01000014.1:1791832-1810395 GCA_001602275.1 Zoysia japonica
GTGCTGCTGTTAATCCTTGTTATGGTGGAACCCTTCATATAATTTCTCCTAAAGGCTTCTTCAGTGCCAAATGCAGCACAGATGATAATGGGTTAATTTGCTTGGTGATCAAGTATAATTTTCTTTCAAATGCGCATCATTTGAAAGTAATTTCTTCTATTCTGGTGGATTTCAGGAATCTGTTATTTCTACTGTTCTCAAGCTCTGCCTGAAAAGCTTGCAAGAATTTGTCCGTCTTCAGACATTCAACAGAAGTGGATTTCAGCAGATTCAGCTGGATATGGAATTTATGAAGAACTCCCTTAAGGAGTTTATTGATGACGAAGCTGCTGTTAGCTTTTTACTTAAGGAGGTTTGATACCTATACCACATTGCATTCTGCATGACTGATTCTGCCTGAAATGAGTCAATACTAATATTACTATTCTGTTTGTTCCTTATTGTGTCTGTTTGTATCTATCTTCTTTTTACCAGCGTTCTTTTCTGTAAATTGTGTCAGTGATGATATTTGAAAGTTGGTTATATGTTTTCCTCTCTTGTGCAGGTGAACAATGCTGCCCATGAGAGATGCCTGGACCCAATCCCCCTTGAGCCCCCCATCTTAGATAAGCTCATAAATGCAAAACTAGCAAAAATTAAAGAGCAAAACCAAACTAATCAGTAGCGATTCAGTCCCATTCAAGTGAATATACACTATTTACAGTTATGTGTGCAAACTTTTAGTTATGGGCGCTAGCATGTCACTGTATGTAAATCTGGAATCACACTTGGACTGAATCAATATTCCCCAAAATGTATACTACTACTGTTCACTTTTATTTATCATTATTGTATTCAAAATTTATTCTCATTTTTTAATACATTTTTTCTTTTCAATACACCTTTCTCTTTTTGACATACTCCCTTCGTTGTCGCTGTTAACTTTTAAATTCTATTTTGACCATTTATTTTATTCAAATTTTTTTTATAAATTTCATATATTTTGATTTATCATTAGAAATATTTGAATTACAACTTAAAATTTTACGCATTCGAGTAAATTTTTTGAATAAGACGAATGATCAAAGTTAAATTTAAAAATCAACAGCGACATCAACTTAAAAAAAACTGAGGGAGTTTCTTTCTTATTTTTTAATACATTTTCTCTCGTTTTAATACAACTTTCTCTCTTACAGCCGGTATTCACATTGACCTATCACACATTCCCTATCGCTTGGAGAAACGAACAGACCACCAGATGGAAATGTTTTGGATTCAGCGTGCAAGTGGTTTGGTTCTGATTTCAGTTTGGTTTTCTGAGCATTAGGAGGTTGAATTTAATCCCAAATTAAAACTAGATCACCGAAACCGGTTCTAAATCAAACTAATAGCAGGTTTATGCGTAAGGGTCACTCACAGTCTTGGCTCAGGCGGACAGATCTAACACGGACTGCAACCATTCCACCAATGGGCTCGAGACGTCAGTCTTGGCTCAGGCGGACAGATCTAACACGGACTGCAACCATTCCACCAATGGGCTCGAGACGTCAACTACCTAGAGAGGAGAGGTAAGTGCACGTAAGGGGGGCGTTCACGTCACGACCACCACTTTTAGTGTTTAGCCTGGCCCATAATTTCATCTAGGCAGGCCTATGACATCGCTTGGCCCATATTAGTTTGCAACAATTTAGAAAATGATATCTCATTTATAAAACAAGTTCATTTGACCTTTTTTTCAGTCTTGGTTGGATTTTTCTTCCATTTGTTCTTCTATAGAGGGTGCAGTTTATAGAAATAGGTCATTTCCACGTTCCAAACATGTCCATGTAATTAGGATTTTTTTTTTGTCTTTCTCCGCAACTAAATATAGCTTTTCTATGCCACAATGCATTTTTTTTTAAAATTTTATTCACAAAGCTTAAGTTAGCTTCCGAACTGATGACAGGGAGAAGATCACGGGGGTGGCCCCCACCCTTTCTTCCCCACCCCGACCTCGTAACGGTCCTACCGACTTTTCCCCTTCCCGCCACATTCTCTTCGCCTCTCACTGCCCAACTCCTCCACGCATAGACAATCCCGCCCTTCCCACCCTCTCGTGTCAGCAATTCACCACGGCCTCCAGCAAGAAACCGATGAGAGATAACGATGGCGAGGGGACTGGCTTCCCGCGGTCGCACCCCTCGAAACTCCCGCTGCCGAATGCGCAGTCCGACCCAAACGTCCAGTTCTCGGGAACGGACGATGAATACACCAACCGGAACAGCAGCTCGTCGGCTACGGGCGGCGCGAGCCCCGGGTTCTACTCGGACTACCCGACCAGCTTCAGCGGCGAGTGCTCGCCGTACAACATGTCCCCCTGGAACCAGACCATGGCGTCCCCCTGGTCACACCACAGTGATGCGTCCATGGCTGGCGCTGGAGGGATGTCCACGATGGCGCCAGGCACGTGCCTCATCGGCTCTCTGGTGAGGGAGGAAGGCCACATCTACTCGCTCGCCGCCAAGACCGACACTCTGTACACCGGCTCCGACAGCAAGAACATCCGCGTCTGGCGCAAGCAGAAGGACGCCGGTGGCTTCAAATCGTCCAGCGGCCTGGTGAAGGCCATCGTGATCTCCGGCGAGCGCATCTTCACGGGTCACCAGGACGGAAAGATCAGGGTGTGGAAGGTGTCGCCCAAGAACGGCCTGCACAAGCGCGTGGGCAGCCTGCCGCGGCTGCGCGACTTCCTGCGCGGCTCGCTGAATCCGTCCAACTACGTCGAGGTGCGCAAGAACCGGACGGCGCTGTGGATCCGGCACAGCGACGCCGTATCGTGCCTGAGCCCGACGGACCAGGCGCAGGGCCTGCTGTACTCGGGGTCGTGGGACCGCACGTTCAAGGTGTGGCGCATCAGCGACTCCAAGTGCCTCGAGTCGGTGGTGGCGCACGACGACAACGTGAACGCCATCGTGGCCGCGTTCGACGGGCTGGTGTTCACCGGCTCCGCGGACGGCACGGTGAAGGTGTGGCGGCGGGAGCTGCAGGGGAAGGGGACCAAGCACGTGGCCGTGCAGACGCTGCTGAAGCAGGAGCACGCGGTGAACGCGCTCGCGGTGAGCGCCGTCGCGCCGGTGCTCTACTGCGGCTCCTCCGACGGGCTCGTCAACTTCTGGGAGGGCGAACGCCACCTCGTCCACGGCGGCGTGCTGCGCGGACACAAGAAGGCCGTGTTCTGCCTCGCCGCCGCTGGCGCCATCCTGCTCAGCGGCTCCGCGGACAACACCATCTTCGTGTGGCGCCGCGACTGCGGCGTGCACTCCTGCCTCTCCGTGCTCACGGGCCACACGGAGCCCATCCGGTGCATTGCGGTCGTCGAGGACAACGGCGAAGGCAGCGAGGCCGGCGGCACTGCGGGGTCATCGTCGTCGCGGTGGATCGTGTACAGCGGCAGCCTCGACAAGTCCATCAAGGTGTGGCGCGTGTGCGACGAGGCGCCGGACGCGCTGCTCCAGGGCCCAGAATCCGGCGGTGGGCCACAGATGTTCGGCCGGTATCCCGGCGACTCTTTCGCGGCTGGCAGCTCGTCAACAAGGTCGTTCCGGTAAAGACTAGTGGTAACTTGCAACAGAAATTTTCACTTGCCATTTCCTCACTGGGCTCTGATGCAATGGTTTGATAGAAAGAATGTGCCCGATTGCTATATTCACGTCCTTATCTATATAAACATTGTTGGAGATGTCTGGGAATCAGAAGATATTACTCTCTCCAGTTTTATTGTCTTAAAATATTGATATTGTTAGACTTTTAACATCAATTTTTATTATTCATCTTATTAAAAAATTCAAACATGCAATATTAAAAAGAAAATTATAACAAAATATATTATATTTATTATATTTTTAAATAAAAAAAATTGAAGTTGATGTTAGAAGTCAACGGTGTTGTAAACACCGGAGGGAGTATTATGTAAGTTTATGAAAAGAATGGGGAAAGTAGCTAGGTAATTTTGCTTTTGGAGTTTGACAGAGGAAAATCTTGATGTATATGTTGTACTAGTTGAAACTGACTTTGTTTTTATGCTGAAGTGTGCACCGTGTACCCAATAAAAGGATTAAGTTCAAATTTCCAGTTGTCTTCATCACTATGTTATGCATTCGGCATGTAAGAGATCTATATATATGTGCTTGGATGTAATATGGATTAAGCTCCATTTCAGAATAAGTATCTCTCTAAATTTTACATTAACATTTAACCACTCATCTTATTAAAAAATGTGAAAATATTATTTATTTTATTATGAAATATTTTATTTATTAGAAGTACTTATATGTTTTTATTGATTTCATAATTTTTTAATAAGATGAATAATTAAACACTAATTTCTAAAAGTAAAAAAATGTCACGGAGGAAATAATACACAAAGGTTACAGTATGGGCTAGCTCACCGTCATTAACCAATAGACGAATCTTCCAGCCCACGTTGGCGTTTCTGGGGCTACATGGCGTTCTCGCCCGGCACACGGCACAACTCGGTCGAGTTGGTCAGAAATTCAGATGCCGTCTCTCGCTCGCTAATGCGTCACATGCAGACCGCACCGGCCCATCCGATTATCTCCCCATCCATATGCTTTTGCTCAGCGACACCGAGCAGCGGCACCAGTGCTCCAGTGCCCAAAATGCCAATCACCACCGGTCCACCGTTGGACGATTGCCTCTGGGCTTTGGCCTTTTGCCGTCGCGCGGTGCTCTCCTCTCCGGCCGGCGTCGCTAGGAGACAACGGCGTGCCGCGCGCTGCGTAATGGACATGGTGTCATGGACGGAGGACTAGCACGGAGCAGTGGACAAGTGTACGACAGGAGACACGACGGAGGGCTAGCACGAAGCGGTGGCGGACACGGCGCCGCCTTACCCGCGCGGGCCGTCCGTCGTATCAACGACACGGCGAAGGCGCCAAGTGCCAACGCGCGGCCGGCGTTCGCGTCACGTGCCACGCTCCGTCCTGGCGCCTGGCGGACGTCTTCTCGGAGCGACCGGTGCATGCACCGTGCCTGCCGCCTCCGCGCGCCGACGGTCGAAACGCGACGCCCTGTCACGACATCATCTACCAACCGGGGACCTTTTGCTCACGGTCGGTACCATCGATCCGCCGTGTTGTTCTTTCCTCGTTTTCTCCTGCGCGCGGCCTCACTTGTCAAACGACCATTGGCTTCGCAGTTTTGTGGCTTCGATTCGTCAGGACGGGAATTATGATCTGAAGAATTGTGCAGGAAGTGAGACGTGCATTTTCATTCCTGTTTCAGGAAAAGCAGAAAGAAAATTTTCTCAGCAAATTTGACTGTAGGTTTTGCCTAATCTTAATAACCTGTAAATATAATAACAATGACCTATAAGTTGCGTAAGAAATTCAATTAGATACTGCTTTCTCCGTTCTCAAATTGTTATCGCCGTTGACTTCTAATATTAATTTTGACTATTTATTTTATTTAAATTTTTTTAATAAAACAAATAATCAAAATTATTTTTAAAAATAAAGATGATAATAATTTAAAAACCGAGAAGAGTAATCTGTAATAGTTGCATGCAACAAACAGATGCAAGCGTCGAAGAATCGTAGGTACTGTTGGAACACAATAGCTCCGTGACAAATCCACTCCAGCCACAACCCACAACCACAAGTGATCTTTCAGAATCTTCAGCTGTTCAACATGTCCTTCGCCTCCCTGCTCCTTTATTGGAGATTCCCCCACTTGCTACAGACACGTGTTCCCTACGATTCCCGCAACCCTCCTCCACGCGCGTATGCGTATTTATACGGTCAGGACCATCACCTTCTTCTCGAAGCTGCGAAAAGTTCAGGCCCACAAAATCAGCACGGGTGCAGGAAAGCCAACGAGTTATTTTCAGAAAAGAAAGTTAGAGAGAGGATCTGCAGTGTTGCACCGAGTGCAGCAATGGCAGGACCAGGCAGCGGAGGCGGCGGCAGGATGCTCAGGGCGACCAACAAGGCCCTAAAACCAGACAGCAACCACAAGTCATCATCTTGGACGCCCGGTAGCTCCAGCCCCAGCGCGCACCGCATCCCGTCGCTCAAGTTCCCGTTCCCGTGGGAGGAGAGCAAGAAGCAGAGGACCAGCCGCGCCGCGGAGCAGAGGGCCGCCTTGATCGCTCTAGGAGCTGCCACTGCCAGCACCACGCCGGAGAAGAAGAAGCTGGGAGTTTTCCTCTCTGAAGAAGCGAGGAGCAGTGACCTCGTGCTGCCTCTGGCGTACGAGATCACGCGAAGGTTCATGCTGAGGCAGATTGGAGCGGCATGGCTGGCGCTGAACAGGACGTGTTGGTCGAAGGTCGCGGAGACCATGATCCACCGGGTAAGGATTCTCTTGGAGGCATGCGCTCTTCAATCTCTGCGATTCGTAGAAGTCAAGCGTCGTTCATGTTTACTGACTGAGATCGTTTCCACGACCAACTCAGGCCATTGTCAGTTGCCGATCATTCACGCTGATTGGTGTGGCAGGATCCCTTCTTGGTTCTTTCCCATGCTTTGTTAAGGTAATTAAGCATCATCTTGTCAGTTTTTCTGCCAACAGACGATCGATGATGCAACTACAAGATTTCCATGGCTGAAGCTTTCATGACGTTAATTGCAGGGCTGTATTCTTGTGGTGCAGTCGTTCTTCATCGGTTTCCAAGCCATGTCCCATACAGTGGATCAAGGTGAAATCATGAAGCTGCTTATCCACGCATTAGGTATGCCCTTGATTATCTCTTTAAGTACACTGCTTTTATAATTCAATTTGAAATGCTCCGCAGACTAATTTGGGCAAATCTATTCCTCCTTCAGACATGTTTCTGATTGGCACTGCTCTTCTCAAGTTCGCCATGGGTTTGTACACTATGTTCTATGGTTCCCAGAGCATTCAGAAGCCGGGACAACATATCAGCTCATCACACTCACGCACATTCAACCTGAAGGTAATTGAGCCCAGTCAGCACGTTTATACCATACTGTTGAAATATCCATGGGTTAGAGCTAACAAGAAACTATAATTCCATACCAGAAGCTGAAAGAAGGGGCCAGGCTCAGATGCATCACGCAGGCGAAGACAAGGATCGGCCATGCCATAGTCCTGCTGCTCCAGGCAGGAATTCTTGAGGAGTTTAAGAGCGTACCACTGGCCAGCGGGCTCGACATGGCCTGCTTCGCTGGATCAGTGCTTGCTTCCTCCGCCGGCGTCTTCCTGCTGTCAAAGCTCACGCCGCGTGAGCAGCGATCCAGGGAAACCTTCGCATGAACATTTCTTCATGTGGTTACACAGGAGCTACCAACAAATCGCATCTAAGAATGTGCACAAACAGGGAAGCACGAAGGTTTCTATAAAAAGGGAGGGTAACAGAACATTCAGGCACTAAGAGTTGCAGTTCCTGTGAGGTATCAGAAGTTTTCTGCAATTTTCACTAGTTTACCTATAGTTTCTACATGTTCATTCATTTGTGCTTTCAAGTCAGCAAGACTAGAAATATTTGTACAGAAAAGAATAGGAACATGAAATAAAATCGTAGAATTGTAAATGCTAATGCTAAATTTTTATGTTACTGATAATTGTAACCTGTAGTGTAAACATTTCAAGGTGTCAATACGAATTATGCTATGGAAAGACAAGTCATACTTTGCATTGCCATATTCGATGAAAAAACATAGATTGATTAGGACCCGTAATGCAAAGATGATTCCTTTGGATCGTGCCTCTCAATCTCAGTCGCAGGAAGATGCGTTTCTCCGGTTGGCAGTGGGTTCGGTGCGGACTCCCTTGTGGGCTTGATGGCGCATGTGTTGTGTGCTCTAGCCCGTGGATTCGGCTGAGGCCACCTTTGAAGTGTAGTGGGCCTATTTAGATTCTTCTTACGCTTTTATCAGGGCCACGGGCCCAAGTGAACGTACTAGCTCCCATCCGTCGTTCCATGCATCGAACATTTTCCTAGGCGACGAAATATCGCAAATTTTCTTTTTCAACACCATACGGCCGGCAACATCTGCTTTGACAGTGTGGAGATGAACGCCCAGTGCACTTCCTTCTCATTCTGCACACAAGATCTCAAGAAAGAGACACCTCTGTTTCAGGCTCCAGCCGAGGGGAAAACAAAACTGAAGCGACACATGCTTGGAGATGGCCCGAGGACATACTTTGTGAACACTTTTGCGTGTCCAATTTATCAGCACCAGAGTTTGCACTTCTTCAGAGAAACATAGCAAAAATCCGATCATATGTGACGTATCGATTGCTCACATTTTGCGATCTACCTCCCGGCAGGGGAAACGCTCAGCTCCAGCCGCAGTACCGCTGCCGTGGCGCCGATGCCGAGCCGGCGCCCTCGCACGACGGCGCTCCCTCGCGCGAACGCGAACGCGCCCGTTCCGCCGACCACTTTCAGCTCCTCCTCCTCACCGCCACTCCCATGCCTCCCCTTCTTCGCGCTGCTCGCCTCGACGCAGAGGCTGCCGGACAGGCCGGGGGCGTCGAACGCCAGGTGCACCGTGTCGAACACCGCCGCGCCCACCTCGCCGGCCGGGAGCAGGAACCCCGACGCAGAGCCGACGGTCCTCGACGTGCTCTCCGGCCCCGCCGTCATCCGGTGGTGGAACACGAGCGCGCTCGCTTCTCCTCCGCGAACTGCCTCTCTCTGTGGTTGCCGCTGCGCGGTTGCTGATGTTTCCGGATGGATGTACACGGTGAAGGTGCGCACGTTCGGAGGGGCCTTGCGGCCGCCGGACCGGTGCGGGACAGGGGAGACGGTCGCGAGCAGGACGACGGCGAGGACGGCCGCGGCGATCACCACGCAGAAGATGACCCTGGCTAGCATCGCAGTATATCGTTCTTATTCCGTGGGGAAGCCAAATGCAGGAGCGATCACCACCACGCCAAGCGTTGTTTGAGGTAACGCGTTTCAGCAAATGGTGATCGGTTGGGGTTTCTTGGATTTTCTTGGGAGATGACCGGATCAAGAGGCTGAGAGAGCACTACTTAATCCATTGTGAAGCATCATGGGATAGTGACGATAGTCAAACATAAACTAAACCATTCGAGGAAAGGTTTCAGCTGGTGTGGTTAGAACGCATACAAGCCGGGGGCGCCTGGTGTTCCGTCCTGTTTCTTTCCGCTTTCCACCATCTCCGTCTAGAAGATTTGATCACTATAATTCAACCTGATTTTTAAATGCTAGGCTCCGTCTGGTAGAACTTATGAGGATAGAGATACCTAATGCTACACTGCATAGCCCTAGAACAATTATTTTGTTATATCTTCACTCATCATTCTGTCATCCTTTGACGCCGCATAAAATGATCATTCATTATCCAAAACTTGTGAAATGGCATCCATTCAAAATAAGCTGTACCCATATATAACTAGGAAGAAAATCACCAAGTGTGAAACAACAACATCAAAGTCCTACGTCCAGGATCTACACTAGGTGAGGCCAAAGAATTTTTTCGCCCCAAAACAGTGCACCGAAATCCAAACAAGATGCCAAAACGCCGTACCAACAAAACTGAAACCCAGGGAAAACAAATCGATGCCCATACACGCACCCAGCGATCTGCAGAGCTATCCATGCATATGCACCCCATCATACTACCGAGACCGATTCGATCGTGGCGATGTTCAGTGCACGGTGCGAGTGGATCCCACAAAAATCTCTCTCAAGCCACCGGTGAGTGACTGGCTCCGAGCACGGATTAATAAATCAACCGACCCGACAGACGAATTCACAACGATGCGGTTGACCAAACCCATTATGAAAACCGGATGGGGACGAGCGAGCGCAGAGCGGATGCATTTCGTAATCAGGGACAGGGAACAGGCTACAGAGGATAGGATCTACACAGAAGGGCAGCGCCAGTGTGCAACGCATTTGGCCGCGGCCTGAGCCCCAACCCCTGCCCGTGCCAGTTGCCGTGCGCCCTCCGCGAGCGACTCGGCCCGCTCGGGTCATGCGTCGGCGGCTGGATCTGCGGCTGCAGGCCACCCCGAGGCTCCGACATGGAATTTCCTGGAGGAGAGGCGAAAGAACAAGTGTAGGGGCAAGTGCTGCAAGTTGATGAACGAGCACTCGATGTTACATGACTGGTTGAGACGAACTCGAGTGTTGCTTTCACTAGCACTACAGTACAACTGATCGCCACTCCTCTTCTTGTAATAAGTGACGTCCCACTGCTACGCACAGACGGGGACGTGATGAAACCGCCTGAAAATCCCTACCGCCGCAAGCCTTTGGAACACCGACGCTAAAAGCACCGGATCAGAAAAGACCGATGCTTAATCCCATCAAGTGACAGACAATCGAGTACCGACCCGATCTTTGTTAAATCCTGCAGGGCCGCCGCCGGCCGTGAACCGACCGTTTCCACTCCAACTTATCCCGGAGCTCCGACGACGATCTGAGAGGCCGAGGGCGACAGGTTTTATCAACAAGGAATGCCGTTCCGATTCTCATCTTCCCCGGCCAAACCACGCCGGTTCCGTGCGTCTCGCTTAATTATCCCACGGCGCACGAGAGCGCGCCGTCGCCTGTCCCTCCGGTGTCGGGCCGCTCGCGAGCAGCACTAAGCTGGCAGTAGATTCCGCGCGACCAGACTCGTCGGTGCGTTACCATTCGGCGTAGTTTAATTAAGCCAACGAGATGCAGCCGCTGCGTGATCATGCGTATAATGTAATCCGGTCGCTTGACCACAAGCCTGGCTCGGCCTGGATGGTGTTCGGTGTGGTGCTGGCTTTCAATGGAGGAATACCGGGCTCCACGAGCTCCTATGGTTGGTTTGAAGTTAACCAGAGGTGCCAGGAATCCAGGGCGCAAACTGCAGTATTAGCAGTAGTTTAATGAACCTCATTAGGGTTCCACTTTTCTGGCCAGTATTTTGATCCATCCTGCAGTCATGCGTTCCTGCCAGGGCGCAACGGTGAGCCAGAGGCCCAGAGCTGCCCCCCGCCTGAAATTGTAAGTGCACTGTGGATGTGAGGATACTGAACGAAGTGATTCCCCTAGCCGAGCACCAGCAATGCCGGGATCGGTCGATCGAGAAACGAAATGAAATCGGCACCGCGCGAACGAACCATGCGTGGTAGGGCCGGGGCCGCGGCATGGCCGGCGTCGAGATGCCCTGCTCCGGCTGATGATGATTGGGGTGGGTTTATGACGAGGAGCGGGAGACGAAGACGACGACGACATCAATGCTCCGACCCGCATGGACGCGCCAAAACAGTCCCATGCCATTGCATCGTCCCCTTCGATCCAATGATGAGCACGTATGGGCATCCAGTTGGCCGGGGGTGCTGCAGTTTGTGCAGCGTACTAATTGTCCCTGATCTTGTCAGCCGGAATTCTCACCGGTGAGGAAGAATTCAGTCGCACGATCAAAGAACACGAACGAAAGAGCGTTTTTGTGCTGTGGCAACTGTGACAGCTTTTCTGGATGTATTAAGCTACTACTTATATAAGCAAAACAAACAACTAACTCTAGCGCTATTAGCACCACGAGTGGGCAGACGTGCATCGACGTGCATCGTCCACTACTCCATACACGACGCGCTCGGGAGAAAAGAGTCCAAAGCCGAGCTCCATGCAAACTGAATGCAACTACAAACCGAAAACTAGTTTAAGAAAAAACAAAACAACAACTAGATGTATGAGCCGGAACACAGACTTACAGAACATGCTAACATTTCACCCCCTAAGTCTGATGTTCCCTGCTAATCATGACGACTCCAATCTGCATACAAAGTTCGTGGAAACGGTCACGTGCCAGTGGCTTCGTCGGTATATCAGCGAGTTGCTCCTCAGTGCAGATATGCTCAATGTCCATCCTCCAATCACTAACACAATCTCAAATGAAATGATACTTCACATCTATATGCTTGCTTCGATCATGATAGACAAGATTCTTACTGTGGGCAATAGCCGATTGGCTATCCATCTTTAGCAGGAACTCTTCAGGTTCTTCTCCTTTCACATCTGATAGCAGCTGTGCTAACAAAATTCCTTGACAAGCTGCTGTCGCTCTTGCAATATATTCAGCTTCACAGGATGAGAGAGCAATCCTCTGCTTTTGTGACTGCCAAGTTACTGGGCATGATCCCAGGAAGAAAAAAACACCTGTGGTGCTCTTCCTTGTATCAACATCTCCTCCCATGTCAGCATCACTATATCTCAGCAACTTCATTTCTCCTTTGGTGCGCCAATAGTGACATCCATAGTTGATGGATCCTGCCACGTAGCGCAAGATTCGCTTCACTGCATTGTAGTGCTCAGTTGTGGGACTCTCCATGAACCTGCTGACATACCCAACAGAGAATGCAATGTCTGGCCTTGTATAAACCAGATATCTGAGGCACCCAACAATACCACTATACTCTGTTGCATCAACCAGCGGTGCGGTGCTGGTCTTCGACAGCTTCAAACGTGGTTCCATTGGAATGTGGCAGGGGTTGCACTCCCCCATGCCTGTGTGCTCCAGGATTTTGTGCGCATAAGCAACCTGACCCAACTTGATCCTTTCACAGCCTTGCTCAACTTCAATGCCTAAGTAAAAACAGAGCAAGCCTAAATCACTCATCTTGAAATTGGAGCACATCTCCTGCTTGAACTTGGCGATCTCGTTGGAGTCGTTCTCGGTGATGATGAGGTCGTCAACGTACACTCCAACCAGTAACCGAGTGGTACCTTCTCCTCGAGCATAAATAGCATGCTCGGATGCACTGGGTATGAACCCGAGCTCCACCAGCGTCTCGTCGAGTTTGGCATTCCAGGCTCGCGGTGCCTGACGAAGGCCGTAGCGCAGCACCATGTTCTCCTTGCCGGCGACTTCGAAGCCAGGAGGTTGCTTGACGTAGACCTCCTCAGCCAGCTCCCCATTGAGGAATGCGGACTTTACATCCATGTGGTGGACTTGCCACCCCTCCTGTGCAGCAAGCGCCAGTATCAAGCGCACTGACTCAATACGAGCCACGGGCGCAAACACCTCATCGAAGTCCACCCCCTGCTGCTGGACATACTCTTTTGCAACAAGGCGAGCTTTGTGCTTGACAACCTCGCCTGCACTGTTCTTCTTCACCTTGAATACCCACTTCAATCCGATGGCCCGATGTCCAGTGGGAAGTGTCGTCAGGCGCCATGTCTTGTTTCCCTCGATTGACTCCATTTCTTCCCTCATGGCTTGCCTCCATGACTGATACTGCTCTGCTTCAGCAAAGCTTGCAGGCTCCTACCCAATCTGCAAATGCAGCTCTGCAGCAACCTGGCGTGCAGCTAGACCTGGTGGTGTTCCGCCACCAAGGATATTGTTCATAGTGCAATACCTTGGCACATAGTCGTCGTTGTCTGCATCCAAGTATTCTTCTGCATTTGGCGGTGGTGAAACGAACTCCGCCTGACGAGGAGCGACTACTTCTGGTGTTATCACACCTGGCGAGCCAGCTGCTGGAGAGCCTCCCACTGGTGTGTCCGGTGCTGCCTGATCCATGGCGTTGCTGTGTCCAGCTCCGAACTCCAATCCTTGGTATTCGATGACCAAGTCAGAGTTGTTCTTCATGATCTGTTCTTCCCCATCCCACTTCCAGGACGCTAGTTCATCGAAGACTACATCCCTAGACACCATTGCTTGCTGCGTAGCGGGGTTGTAGAAACGCCAGGCTTTCGCTCCTGGCTCATACCCGATGAAGACCACCAGGACTCCACGATCTTCCAATTTCTTCAAGTGTGGCTTTCATTATCTTCACGTATGCCACACAGCCGAAGGTGCGCAGGTGGCTCACGTCTGGCTTTCTCTCGTACCAGGCTTCAAATGGTGTCATGCCATCAACCACCTTGGTGGGTGCCCTGTTCAATATGTACACAGTAGTAGCAACAGCCTCTCCCCAAAACACAGCCGGCATACCTCGACTCTTCAACAAGCTTCTTGCCATTGTGACAACAGACTGATTTTACCGTTCCACAACTCCATTCTGCTAGGGTGTGTATGGAGCTGAGTGTTGCCGATGAATGCCATTCTCTGCGCAATACTCCTCAAATGCTACGGACGTGAACTCTCCATCTTGATTAGTGCGCAGGACTCGCAGTTTCTTCCCAGCCTCAACTTCCACCTTCACTTGGAATCTTTGAATGGCTGCCAGAGTGTCACTCTTGGCAGACAGGAGCACCAGCCACATGAATCTGCTACGGTCATCAACCAGCAACAGAAACTAACGCTTACCACCGGGTGTCTCTGGTGTAATTGGTCCACACAAATCTCCATGAACAAGATCCAAGATGTCCTCCGCACGCCGCTTAGCTTGATTCGGGAACGGAGTCCGCTTTAGTTTGATGGTGACGCAATCGATGCAAAGCTGATGTACGTGCTCGATGAACGGCAGGCCGTGCACCATCTCCTGCTGCTGGCTGCCAGAGTGTCACTCTTGGCAGACAAAGAGCACCAGCCACATGAATCTGCTACGGTCATCAACCAGCAACAGAAAGTAACGCTTACCACCGGGTGTCTCTGGTGTAATTGGTCCACACAAATCTCCATGGACAAAATCCAAGATGTCCTCCGCACTCCGCTTAGCTTGATTCAGGAACGTAGTCCGCTTCAGTTTGGTGGTGATGCCATCGGTGCAGAGCTGATGTACGTGCTCGACGGACAGCAAGCCGTGCACCATCTCCTGCTGCTGTAGCTTGCGTAGGGCGTCGAAGTTCAGGTGGCCGAAGCGTTTGTGCCACATCCAGGAAGCATCGTTGGCACGCGCCGCCAAGCAGAGAGGTCGTGCGATCTTCACTCGTAGAAGGTACAGCTAGTTCGCCGACCGCTTGACGCGGATGATCAATCGCCCTTGATCGTCACGAACTCGCAGGACCCCGCCGCTGGTATGAACATCGCTGCCGCCTTCGTCGAGCTGGCCGAGGCTGACGATGTTCGTGGTCAACCTTGGGATGAAGTACACCCCGGTGAGTGGCAGATGCTCTCCGGCCTTCCCTTCGAACAGGACGTCGGAGCCCTCGATAGCCACCTTCGACCCATCTCTGAATTTCACCGTGCCGCGCACGCTTGTGTCGATGTCGACGAAGGCATCCTTGCAGCCGGACATGTGGTTCGTGGCACTGTTGTCGAGGTACCACAAGTTGTCGTCACACTCCGCTTCTCCATCGAGCTGAGCAAGGACCTTCCCCTCGACGACCCGCAGAGTCGCCTGAGTTGTTGGAGCTGGCGGCGGCGACGGAAGAGTCGATTTGGGGAAGATTGCGACGTGGGCCATCAGCAACGCAGCCTCAGTCTCCTCTTCAGCTTGAGTAATGTGGGCCGCCTCCTTTGGTTTGCTACGACAATCTTTGGCCCAATGGCCATGCTTGCCACAACGCCTGCATTGATCCTTGCCCACTTTCGCGTTGCCGTCGGACTGGGCCTTGCTTGTGTCGCGCGGCTCATTACCGGAACTGCTGCCTTTTCCGCGGCTGCGGCCTCGCCCACAACTGCGTCCTTGCCCGCCATTGCCATTGCCGCTGCTGGAGCTCCCCTTCTCCTCCGCCTCCTTCAACTTCAGCTTGGTGAGCCACTCCTCCTCGCAGAGAAGCAGCCGGCCCTGTTGTCCACGACCGGAGGTGGTCTGCGTCGCTGCTCGTCGGCTCACAGACGACCAACTACCTCCTCGACGGAGATAGTGTCAAGGTCCAGCAATGTTTCTATGGAGATCGCCACCTAAGGAAGGTGCTCAGGCACGACTTGCAGCAGCTTCCGTACCACTTCAGCATCGGGGATGTCGTCTCTAAGAATCCGCAGGTTGTTGGCGAGGGTGATGAGCTGGTTCGAGAAATGTTCCGTCGTCTCGCTGTCCTTCCACAACAGCGCGGCGAATTTCCGGCGCAGCTGCTGTGCGTTGGCCTCGTGCACGCGCTGCACCGCGACGCGGATCGTCTTTACTGCCTCCCAGGTTGCCACTGCCGAGCCTTTTACCGCGGAGTGCGCCCAGCATCGACGCTGGTACAGACCGCAGTATTGCAGCCAGTGCGAGCTGATCGTCGCGGTAGTCGACCACCTCGCCCTCCTGCGGCTCGATGGCGTACCACCATCCCTACGCCTCGAGATTCACTGCATCATCATCGCCCATTCTTGGTAGTTGGCGCGAGTGAGCACGGGAAACTACACGGAGCCGCTCGATTCTCGGATGGTGCGATGAATGACGACCTTGCCTCCATGGCGACCCCGGCGCAGAGCAGGCGAGGGCAATGGCCGCCCACGGTGGCGTGAAGGAACGCTCCCCTGTCGGAGCAGAACCTCCCATCATCTTTGAATTGAACACAGGCTCTGGTACCAAATGTCAGTCGGAATTCTCTTCGGCGAGAAAGAATTCGGTCGCAGGATCAAAGAACACGAACGAGAGAGTGTTTTTGTGCTGTGGCAACTGCGACAGTTTTTCTGGATGTATTAACCTCCTACTTATACAAGCAAAACTAGCAACTGACTCTAGCGCCACTAGCACCACGAGCGGGTAGACGGGTAGACGTGCATCGACATGCATCGTCCACTAATCTATACACTTACGCGCTCGGGAGGAAAGAGTTCAAAGCGGAGCTCTATGCTAACTGAATTCAACTAGAAACCGAAAACTAGTTTTAAAAAAAACAAAGCAACAACTAGATGTATGAGTTAGAACACAGACTTACAGAACATGGTAACAGATCTGATTACAGCCTCCTTTGGATTGAAAGAAAAATCACTTTTTCTATGTTTTTCTAACTAATTTCTATGAAATTTCTGCGCGATTTCTGTGAAAATTCCAAAGTAGGCCTACGTGTACCATTATTGTTGCTCAGAACGCCGATTCTCTGTCCCCGAGTTGTTGCGTGGAGTCCACGAAGACGAAAGCATGGGGAGGAGGTCGGGACGACGGCGCGATGCGATGCGACTAGCATGGGCAGCGCGTGGCCCCCGGCCAGCTAAGCTGGCTGTACGTGGCGCGCGGCAGGGGGATGGGTGGGTGGCGTCGGAGCGGGATCTCCTCCACCAGTGGCAGCAGATTCGCAGGCCGGCCAGCATAGCAGGGCGGGAGGCAGGAGGCAGAGATCTGACAATGTGCATGGCCATGAGGTGTGGAGCAGAGGTCGTGTGTATCAGTGAGGACAATGTGTGCAAGGAATCTTATCACCGTGGGAGTATTTGCAAGTGCTGTTTAATCGCGGATTAACCAATGTTTTTCAGTCGAGGAAGGAACACGTTGCTCTGGATCCGTTCCTCTGATCCAGAGCAGTGGAGCACGTTTGCCCTAATCGAACAGTAAAGCAGAGTATACTGTTATTTTACTCTCGTCCAGGATAGACTTCAGTACAGTACATTCTCTGTAACAAACCCAAACACCGTCATTCCTGGAGGCTGGAGCCGATGGAACGGCGTAGCTAGCTCGCACGCGGTTCGTCGAAACCATGGACGCTGGACAAGCTTTAAACAACCACGCACGGACATGACATATGTCCCCGTTCCTGGAGGCAATTCGGAGCAAGGCCGTACTATTTGTGGTCTGCACGCGTCCAAACTGCGAATCTAAATGGTATTTTAAGCTGCATTTTGTGCTCATGCGATTCGTGATCTCGATACACGATCGCGGCGAATCCAGAAAGGCCTCAGTCCAACGTGGCCGAGAAAACGGAGCGAAGTTGCCCGGTTTGACGGTTCCTCCGGCTAGCGAGGAATGGGATCGTCGCGAGGAGCGCAGCGCAATGATCAGTTTCGGACGCTCTCGGGTCTGGGGTTCTTCCTCGACGTTTCCCTTGTCGGAGAGCTCCGCTTAGATTATGCGCCGCCGTCTCCGCCAAAAGATTGAGGTTAGATTCGACACGTGACGAAGTACTTGGTTTTTGTTCTTCAGAAACCGCAAGGTTCAAAATCTACAGAATGCATCAGAATCGCATGGAGGACACGGGGATGGCCGGATGGGGAAGGGAGGCCGTGAACTGGACGTGGAGTGCATGGGGCATCACAGTTACCGAGCCACTGGCACCAGGGACCCACACGATGCCATACTAGTACGAGCAGCAGCAGAGCATCAGCAATTCAGCAATCAGCATGCATGCGGCGCAGACTGCACAGGACGAGCCGGGCCTACGCCGGCGCGAGGTCTCCTCAAACACATTTACACGCGCGTCCTGTGGCGTGGAGCCCCGCATGCAAGCTGTCCCCAACAACCTCCAGGTTGGCATCCCTCTCTCGATCGCCTCGCTCCGTTTTCCATCGCCGCGGCGCTACTACCCGACGCGTCCCCCTCGGCTATATATACTCACCCGCACCGAACGCCGCCTCGGTATACTCTTCAACTAGCCGTCCGTCACCAGCAGCAGCTCGCCGGCCGCCGCGCGCTCGCAGCTCGAGCTGAGCCAGCGAGCAGAAAACTCGGGAAGCTTCTCTGGACTCCACTGATCAGCTGAGGTGCTATACTCCTACAACGGACTTACACGCACGCCAATGGGAGCCTGCAACTCGTGCGAGGCCACGGCGGTGGCGCCGGCGGCGCCTGCCCACACGTCGGCGGAGGCGCGGGTGGTCCTCGCGGACGGCGCGCTGCGGCGGTTCCCCGGCGGCACGCGG
>BCLF01000014.1:1810828-1827225 GCA_001602275.1 Zoysia japonica
CTGCGCGGACGGCCTGGAGCTCGGCGGCGCCGTGGCCGCGGTCGGGGCGGACGAGGAGCTGCAGCCCGGACAGCTCTACTTCGTGCTCCCCGCCGCGATGCGGCGGCGGCCGCTGCAGGCCGAGGAGATGGCCGCGCTCGCCATCCGCGCCAGCGCCGCGCTCGTGGGCGACCAGGATGGCCCTCTCGTGTTCCCGGAGGCGGCCGTGTCCGCCGCCGCCGGCGGAACAGGCGCCGCGGCCCCGCGCTCCGGGAAGGGATGCCGGAGATCCAGGAGGGGCAGCAGCCGCGGGCGGGACTTCGTCACGGACCTCGGCGCCATTGCCGAGTAGGCTAGCTTCGCCGTCAAGCTACGTTGGAGAACCAAATTAACGGCAGGCAGCCTGCGGCAAAGAGCATCCAAGTGCAGTTACGTGTAAACTGACGGTCCGGGGCTTTGACTAATGACGCTAATCTAGGAAATGGGGGCTTAGCTGCAGAGCTGATGTACGTATACACGCGGGCAAGTGTACATGTCGAATACGCGTAGGTATGTACGCGCATCACCCCCCATGTGCGACCGTGCACCGCGATCCAACCGGAACTCGTGCGTGTTGGCTGACACATGGGACCCATCTCGCTCTGACCTGAGCTGGTTAGTAACCGGTGCCGATGGGAATGAATGATTATGCTACGACCAATGTGGCAATTCAGTGACCAACTAGTTGAAAGAACAAAGTTGCTAAAAAAATGCTGTTGCATTTACCTGCGTCTTGCATTTCCTCTTTCCGGTGGCCTGTATTTCTATAGTATAGCTCTGGTTTTGCTTTGCGGCGGAGAGCAGTGCTCGGCATCCTGCTCGGCGAAGCAACGTGCCCGATTGGGTACGAGGAAAACGACACTGCAGGGAGAGACTATGCGGCCTATCAATTCAACCTCTCAAATCGTGGCTCACTGGCGCGTCACCCTCCCGGGCTATCTCCTCCTTGCTGGCTCTCGTCGTCGCGTAGATGCCGCCATCACCAGCCGGCAGCCACTGGGAGTGGGAGGGACGTGACTTTTGGGGTGGACGCGCACGCTTGCGGACACAAACAAGAGGACTCGATTCTATTATCAGCTCTCACGTGCCGCTTCGCAGCTGTAACAAACAATCGCTTCAGGTGGATTGCTATTTGCTAACCCGATGTCGCAGCTGGTTTATTCGCGACTCTGACGGCGCGCCACGCCATCGACGGCCGGTCGGCGTGGTATCAGTGCGCGCCACATCGGTCACACGTCCGCCGGCGGAACCGACCGATTCGATGCGATGCGCGCGGCGACACAGGCGCGGCGCATTGGGTTCCGTCGGAATAATATGCGCACACATTCGATTTCCACGGCTGCGGAAGTGCGGATGCGGTTCTATCTGCACCGGCTACCTTTTCCGTCGGCTCCAAACGATTCGAATAAGCGAGGGAACTCGCGGATCGAATGTCGTGGTACGAGAGAGCGAGCGAATAACGCGATTGCAACATAGAAAGAGGTGACTCGGTCGGGATTCGGAGAAATCCGTCCGTTAGTAACCAACCCAACGCTCAACTGGCCAATTGGCCATGGCGATCGAATCGATCGGGGTGACCGTGGCCCCAGGCCACAGCGCTAGCAGTGGAAGGAAGCCGTTTGGCCGGCTCGGCAAGTGGAGGTCAAGGGCCGGAACAGCGACGGATCGGGAGGGAAGGCGGCCGACGAACTGCTCGCCGCTGCTGCTGCGTGCGTGCTCGGGTTCGGAATCTCGGACGCTGACTCGGCCTAACACAATCCTCATTGCTCACCCGCGTCCCGGCCGTGGGGGACCGTGGCCCGCGGCATCGCGTTGCGTCCTGCTGCATGACCTCGACACGCATGTGGATGGAGGTGGTGGCCAGCGACAGGCGCCAGCCGCCAGCCCGGCTGCGGAATCGCCCTTGCCGTCACGTGGTATTTGCGGCACTGCCCCTCAAAAGCGGAGCGTTGGCTGCACCGAGGCGTCGCTCCAAGTAATCCGGATTAGCGCCCATAAAATAATTAGCGTGCTCTCGTCCGCGCACCTTGGGACAGGGAGCACCGGAGGGTGCCTGCGAGTGGTCCGACGAGGCGATGATGTGTCATAACGTGAGACGGGACAGCTGGAGCTAGAGACGGCTAGCCTGCCTAGCCTGGAGGTAGGAGTACGTACAAACAAACAGTACTCCTTCGAGCAGCTGATGACCAAATCAAAACAGTGAATTGCGCCCGCCCGTGGATCGCATCCTGTTCTCGTTACGGGAACCGACGCCATGAAACCGGGACGGAGGTCAAGACAAGCGGGCGCCAGCTCGCTGCGCACTGGAACGCAGTAGGCAACCGCCTCAGGTTCGTCGTTCGTCTCGGCTGTCTCGCTCGCTCTCTCTACGCGAAGCACCACTGAGTGTTGTTTTGACAAGTTCTTCAGCATCACCACTCAGTATTCAGATCGACCCATTCCGTGTTCCCAATTTCGCTACTCCCGTTCTGAAATGGAAGGTGGATCACATGGTGTCCTCGCTGTCCAACCGAAGATTCTACCGGCGGTCCGGCGCATACCACTGCTGCTCATAGTTCAAAACCGAGCACAAATACTGACAGCAGTATTAGTATACGCTGCTTGGAGTAATATACTAACAGACGCGTTCCAATCTAGTCGTCCGTCTTGGCTGTCAAATTGCTTGATCCTCGCGGCCGTGGCAGATGGGACCATGGGAGTCGTTGCCCTGCCCCATCTCCGACGGCAGATTGCTGCCAAGGGAAGCGATCCAATATGCCGTGTGTGCTCACCCCTGAACCACTCGCAAACGAGAATGCTCACGACGATTGCAGGGCGGCTAGCACAAGAGGACAGTACACCCGTAGAATCAGGTTTGGATCAGAAGTCATTTTCGGTTAGCACAGTGGCCGGGAAACGGGATCCAAGCATCATTGGTTGCATTACATCCGCGCCCAATTGCTTTCGATTGCTGCACCCACCCAAGTGACCCAACTCCAGGCTTTATAGCCCGTCCAGTAGACAACAGTGTCTCCGAGGAAAGTTGCTTCGCTGCAGATCATTAGGCGTTCTGATGGCCGCTATTTCGCTCCAGGTCCAGGATAAGGTTCCGGTTTCAAATGGATAAAAAAGCGATTCAAGTTCATAAGAAAAATGAAATACCTATATCACGCAGGATGCCTTGCTAAGCGCATTCATGACCTGTTCATGACATGATAATTCAGGAACGAACTGTTTGGAGGATAAACATGCATTGGTTGTTCCTGAAAGTGACGCACCAAGGCCGGGAGTCCGGCCCTCTTCAAACTCGTTTGATAGCTGCAACTCGTACGCAGGCCGCTCGAGTGGCCGACGCGATGCATGCAGTACGAGACAAGCGGTCCTGCCTCAAGCAAGCGGGATTGTGGGATATAAAGTGCAACGGCCGGGCAATTATCACTTGTACGTTCGGTGTGTGCGCCAGCCAGCACGAGACTAGTTCGTCTTCAGCTCCGCCGCTTGCACCCGTAGCACGGCGACACGGATCGTCCACCCGTGTAGCGGTAAACTGCCTGCTGAATGTTGACATCCAGATCCGACATGACATCCTCTTCCACATTGACGCTGCTGCTCACGTTGTTTACCCGCGGTTTTGTTGGCTCACAGATTCTCTACTTGGCTTACGTACCAATCACATTGGTAGGGGACTCAGAACGCATTTTTGTGTTGGATCCAAACCCAAGTGCTGCTGCCAGTAAAATATTCTTGCTGGTTACTGTAAATACCCTTTGAGAAATAAACAGCCCTGGTTCCTGGAAAATAATTTATTTTAAATGTTTTTGTTGTTTCTGTCCCAGAAAAACCCTTTTCTGACAGCACGTGAGATTTTTTTTTAATCCAACTTTTGTTTTCAATCTTGATCTGCTGCAGAATTATTGTAAGACTTCCATTGAGACTGATGGTTCGAGTTCCTCTTTTACAGGCCGCTTTGTCGGGTCCAAACCCAACTCGACGTCGGCGTCTTGTGGCCCGGTCCTGGCAGCCCAACATCTCCTCTCGCATCACACGTGTGGATGGGCCGTGTTTGGCAACATAACAAAATTAGACCAAAAGCAAAGAAACTGGCCCACGGGTGGACCACAGCCCAAACACGACATGGGCAAAGGCAAACCAGCCGCGCAGCAGAATCCGATTCTCATTCTCCAGCTGCCTGCTGCGAGAGCAGAAAAGAGAGGAAGGGAAGTGAGACGGCGGCGGCGACGACGGTGCGGGCTGAGATGGCTGGGGCGGGAGATAGCAGTGGAGCCGGCGGCGTGGTCCGCGACGTCGACGCGCTGGAGGGCGTGCGCTCCATCGTGCTGAAGCCGTCCGAGTCGCTCGACGAGTCGCGCTTCACGAGGATCGCCGGCGCCGACTTCAACGACGCCGGCCTCGGCCTCGAGGGGCTTCTCGCCTCGCTCGCGTCCACGGGGTTCCAGGCCTCCAACCTCGCCGACGCTATCGACGTAGTCAATCAGATGGTACGGCTCGCGCTTCCTCATCTTTTCCCTCCGGAATGTAGCTTCGTGAGCTCGCTTCCGGGTCCACTGTAGCTTGTGAGTCGAGTGAGGAAATTTCATTCAAGCGATTTTGATTGAAATGATTCATGTGTGATCGGCAGCAAATATCTGCTCAGATTACTCAGAATTGTTCCAAATTGTTTGTGCCTAGTTGTTAGCATGTCGACACAGTAGATGATAAGCCATTGCAATTTCAGTGCTGTGCAAGATACCAGTATCGGTGCCTCACAAGAAATTTTGAATTTTATTATAGTTGCTTCACACAGAGTAAGCTGGCACTAGTTGTATGAAGAAATATCTCTGTTATCACATAGTTGACTGATAAATCTATTTACTATCGGTTCTGCTGAGTTTGCTTCTCTCATTTGCATGGTTCTTCTATTTTGCTAACCCTTTCTGCGGTGCTTCACTTTACTGAAGTTAGATTGGAGGTTGTCGCATGAGAAGCCACGTGAGGATTGTGATGAAGCTGAACTTGACCCTAAATACAGAGAATCTGTGAAGTGCAAGATATTTCTGGGCTTCACTTCAAACCTTGTCTCTTCTGGCATTCGGGATATAATCAGATTTTTAGCTCAGCATCAAATGGTGAATCCTTCAATTCCTGTATCAGATTCATAAACTTAAAATATACCTTCATGACTTGGTTTTCTTGAAGTATTTCCAGTATTATGCTTAAATCGCCAAATGCATTGAGGTCTAGTTTCATAGCCCATGCCTAATTTTTTTTTTCCTTCTAAAATATTTTGTAGGTAGATGTTATTGTTACTACTGCTGGAGGTATAGAGGAGGATCTCATCAAGTGCCTTGCTCCTACCTACAGAGGTGATTTTTCTTTACCTGGTGCACTTCTGCGGTCAAAGGGACTGAACCGGATAGGAAATCTGTTGGTGCCGAATGATAATTATTGCAAGTTTGAGAATTGGGTCATGCCAATCTTTAACCAGATGTTACAGGAACAATCTTCTGAGGTAAATATTGCTAGATTTCATAACCTTTTATTATTATATAGTAAGAATCTAGAGTTTCTTGTACAGAGAATTAGCCACATTTAGAGGCAGAATAGGACGGCATAGTATGGAACAGATGCATAGTCTGGATCCAGATGAGTGTTATGCTATCTGTTTAACGTGTCATGATAAATAAAAAAAACATCTAAATCAACTGTGAATTTTATGTCACTGTTCTTTTATCAGCTTGCTTTCTGCCATAGTGATGATTGTCTTTCTTTTTCTCACAAAAGCACAAAGTAACTAAAACAGTGAGAAAGTGGTATCTTGTCAAACCACATATCTGACTTATGAGTTGTTAGTTCCAGGAGAATTTGCTGAATACCAATATAGAGAAGGTTACCCCTTACTGTATATGTTAGGATCGTTGCTCGGGGGATGAGAGGGAGTTGGCGCCGTGGTGCTCACGGCGCCCAAAGGGGATGGAGGCGCAAGGGAAGCCCCAGAACAGATTTCTCCTGTTCTATTGATTAATTTCTTCAATCCCTGATTACACTTATTTATACCGTCTACGGCTAACTATAGATCCTATATTAAAAGATTCCCTCAACTTCCTAACTAGAGATCCTATGTTAAAAGATCCTCTCAAACTACCTAACTCTAGATCCTTTTTTTATGGTGACCTAACAAACTATGGCAGCTAGAGACTGCTTATCTTCTAATAGCTTGGCGCACATAACATCCCCCCGGCAAGCAGCTCGTCCTCGAGCTGCAGTTCAGGTCGGAGGCCGTCCTCAATCTGGGGCTGCGGATGGTGGTATGGGCGGATGACCACCGGCTTGGATGGTGTCTTTTTCAGTAGTCATCGCCGTGGATCCCCTATCCTCCTCGAGCTTCTTGAGGGTGCTCTCGGTCCAGATCCCAAGGCACCCGAGGTAGCCACCAGGGATGTTGCAGAAGGCATTGACAATCTTTTATTCGGTGCTGGGGACGATGAGCGTGCCGCGCGCCTTGACGAGGGAAGGGGCGGCAGTGGCCGCATGTGCCGAGGCCTCCGCTGGGGTTTGGTGGCCGGTGTGGCGGGAGACGGCGTAGGGCTGACGCTTATTGCTCGACAGCAGCTTGTGAATGCACCTGGTCCAGTCGGGGTGGGTTGGCGCCTGGACGATGTCGGACAGCGGCAGGTCGGCTGTGTCCATGGCCACGTTGCCCACCAGGCTCTTGACGGAGACGAGGGGGAGGCACATGACGGCGTCTGCTACTACGGTGTTGGGGCGGCTTGGCGCGCTCGACGGCAGTAGCTCTGTCGTGCCGTAGTCCTGCATCTCATAGGAAAACAGTGGTGGAAGGGTGACAACAATTGATGTTGGTGGCGTCTGCTGATTTTCACAGATGGAGGCGAATGGAAAAGTCAGCAAAGGTGCGAGTCAGTTCGTCAACCACCTTGACCAAGTCATCCCAGGAGGTGTTTGGCGCCGAGGTGGGGGTTAGCGCCCCAGTGGAGTGCGGAGCCCATGAGGGCGCCCACGAGGGGGAGGCCGGCGCCCAGGTGAAGAGCGGCGGCAGGGCGGTGGTGGGAAGAGGACCTGGCATCTCTGAATACCAGATGTTAGGATCGTTGCTCGGGGGATGAGAGGGAATTGGCGTTGTGGTGCTCACGGCGCCCAAAGGGGCTGAAGGCGCAAGGGAAGCCCTAGAACATATTTCTCCTGTTCTATTGCTTGATTTCTTTAGTCCCTGATTACACTTATTTATAGCCTCTACGGCTAATTATAGATTCTATATTAAAGGATCCCCTCAACTTTCTAACTAGAGATCCTATCTTAAAGGATACTCTCAAACTAACTAACTCTAGATCCTATTCTTATGGTGACTTAACAAACTATAGCAGCTAGAGGCTGCTTATATCCTAATAGCCTGGCGCACATAATAGTATAAATGATGTTTTAACTTTTCTTTTAAAAAAAAATGTTTTAACTCAAGTCCAGACTGCTTTTTCCACTGTAATTGCGTAGCTTCTAGACTCCATCAGTGATGGATCCTGTTATTGTAGAAGCAAATATGACTGTTTTTTATGCCTTTGTGATGAATAAGTTTATTCTTATATGCAGAACGTTTGGACGCCATCAAAGGTGATAGCGCGTCTTGGCAAAGAGATAGACGACAAAAGTTCCTACCTTTATTGGGCATACAAGGTGTTGTTTTTGCTGTATACCTTTTTATTGTTCGGAATACGAAGAGCTGCAGAAATGGGACATAGCGATTCTACTTATGAAGTTTCATAATTTTATTGGATAAATAACATGCTGTTGTTTACTTTTCTGGGAACAATTAAAGTGATAAAAAAGTTGTCATTTGAGCAAGCACATTGCATTTATCATTGTATTTCGATATATATTATGTATGCATTAATCAGTTACTCCATACTGACATGTCAAAACTTGACCAGAACAACATCCCTGTCTACTGCCCTGCACTAACTGATGGATCACTTGGAGACATGTTGTTTTGTCATGCAGTCCGCAATCCTGGTCTTGTAATTGATATTGTACAAGGTATGATTTTCTGTGCTTTCCTTACCTTTTCTTTCTTATATAATACTGATATTTAAAATCTTTGCAGACATACGATTGATGAATGGGGAAGCCATCCACGCAACCCCAAGGAAGACAGGGATCATTGTTCTTGGTGGAGGGCTTCCAAAGCATCATATATGCAATGCCAATATGTTTCGCAACGGCGCTGATTATGCGGTCTATATTAACACAGCTCAAGAGTTTGATGGTAGTGATTCTGGAGCACAGCCTGATGAAGCAGTTTCATGGGGAAAGATCAAAGGTTCAGCAAAACCTGTAAAGGTATATTATCTTTCACAAAGTTTCAGATGTTGTGTATTATGTTTTAACAAGCAGGTTAAACTTCCTTTCGGTAAACATCATGCTGCATGCAGAAACAGTCTATTTTCTTGACGTAACCTGTAATATCTGTCCATAATCTTACATGACCTCAAGGCTCAAACAACATTCTTGTTTCTAATATTCTTAATTTAACCTAGCTTTTGCACTGAGAATATTGCAGCAGTATTGTTTAGTCATAGAGGGCAAATAATTAACAATGGTATAAGAATATAATATGCGAGTCATATTACCTAATAATTGATTGAAATTATTTTCTGAAAAATATAATTATGCTGCCTCAGCTAATGCAGGATTCAATAGCATTACACAGTAACACAGAGGCAGCATAGCACTGTGTTTTGAGTCAGGATCTGATTTTTACTCTAATGTCCTAATCCATTGGTCAAAAATTTGGAAATACAGGTGCATTGCGATGCAAGTATTGCCTTTCCACTACTTGTTGCTGCGACATTTGCACCTAAGGTTCGCGGCTCCAACTCAACAAACTGAATCTCAAGGGTGAACTTATGGGCCTGTACAACAATTTTGTTGACCTTGCTAAATGATTGTTTGGAGCAGGAAATAACCTTCACCCAACCAGGGTAGTGCAGTTGTTTGTTGGCTCATGTACTACAGTTTGTTGATGTACATGCCGGTAGCATTTGTATGTGAACATTTAATAATTTATGTGATTTCAGATATACAATTTGTTCATCATAGTTATGAAGCATGTGTACGAAATTGACAAGTAACCTCTAATGCTACCTTCATGAAGCGGCTTCAATTGGCAAAGCATCTTGGTTAGATGAGAAGCTTCACAAATATTGTTTTGAGAATTTTTTTATCAAAAACTCTTTTTATTGGAGTATTAAAGCTTATACTGAAGTTACTCCGGGTTACTGTTTTTTACTGTGTCGCTGCAACTTAGCCTCTTTTGTTGAGATGGGCAGGTTTTAGTAGTTAAAATTGATATAGGAAATATCAACTCATAATGTCATATATTTAAAACCAGAGTAATAACCTTGTTTGAAGTTTTGGACAGTAATTGTATTACGCTGACATAATCAGGCCAATCTTTGAGCATATCGCTGTTTACCATTGTTAATCATTAGCCTTTTTGTTTACAGTGTTCATCAGGGACTCAGGGCGATATTTTCAACTGAATAATACTGCTCATGTACGCAGATTACGTTGTCAGCCTACCCCACTTGTATTATTTTTTGTTATTGTATTCAGATTACATTGTTAACTCCATTTCAGTCCATCGCAACCCAGCATCTATGATAGTTTTGTGATGGCAAGCTTGTATCGAAGTTCTTTTGAGTACTAAATACCACAAAAAAAACATCAATTTGTAAGGTAGTTTTTGAGTATTTATTTGAAGGAATGGAAAGCCAAAGATAGTAGAGAAAATAGCTTCTCATGGCATCAGTGGAATCTAAAGATACATGAACGGACCAACGAACAAATAGGATTGGAACATTATGACTGCTTGAATCACCATAGAAGCAGCACTTAACAAAACTGGGTTACATGTATGTAGCATCTAATCATGTTGCATCTTCATGTTTCATAACATTTGGATACTTGAATAAATTAGTGCTACATACTGGTAACTCGTCAAAACAAAGCATTTATTCATTTGAAATGCTAATAGGTGCAATGTTTGCATGATAATGTCTGTATCAATAGATGAAACAACTGTACTTTTTAAACATAAGGTGATAAGAAAGACCTAGGAACCATCAAGCAGCTTGGACTCAAGGATCTTCTTATCCAGACGTGTCTTGAAAGAAATCTGGATTTCACACTGAGCCCCGGGGGCACGCAGACGTTTTAGCCAGAAGAACTTCTTGCGCAGTTCATGCGCTTCAACTTTCTGTTCCAGAAATTGTTTCTTGACATGCATTGAAAATTGCTCCCTGGACTTCTTATCGATATGAGGAGATCGTAACACGGTAAATAAGGCTCGTGATTCAGGCAGTCCAATCTTTTTCGCATTTGGTATAAGCTCTGAAACTCGGTTACTTTGGCTCACAAAAGATTTCATCACTATGCGTATCTTGGCAGACATGACTGAACTTGTCACTGAATATAACACCTGAAGATGGCAAAGTTAGCCACGCCATGAACATGCAACCTTGGAGCACCAGTCAAAACAACAGAAATAAAAGATCCTCATCATTTTTGAAAGCTAACCTTACTGTTGCTAAAGGTAAGAAATTTATGATGCTTGAGAATACATATTGATTAGAAACATCCTTTCCTTTTTTTTTGTTGCAATTTCATGCTAATGAGCAATGCACCCAAATGATGATTCATATTTGCGTATTGACAGGTGATGAGCAGTATTAATTTGATCAGATTGTCACAAAAAAAAGATAGGAAGAAGCTACACTACTTGATGCACTCGCCATGTGCATATACCAAAATGAATAGGTTGAATTCAGAAAAAGGAAGGGAATGTTCTGAAATCAGAAACAGAGGGAGAAACAGGAGAGTTGGGAGAAGGAGATGAGCTCACCTCACCGCCGGCTGAGTGCTTGTCCTCACCTCGTGGTGGCTGGCGGCTGCCTCTTCCCTCCGGTGCTGCACTGCTGCCTCGTGCTTGCCTGCTGTTTGTGCCGGCGGTGGCGGTCCGGCGGATGGGTCAGGAGCAGAGGCAAGGGCAGAAGCGAAGGGGAACGGAGGGGAGCGGCGGTGGCGGTGTGCTGCGTGCTGGCGGTGGTGGTGGCTAGGGCAGCTGGGCAGGAGCTACCGGCGTCAGTTGAACTACGCAGGAGCAGGTATTATGGGCTGGGCCGTGTCGTCTGGCAGGCCAATACGAATCCTACTGAAAGCCTTGGTGGGCTGATACGTATGGCCCAACTATCCAGTTTTACTTTCATTTGTATAGGAACGGATACCTCCTGGATAGTGGATACCATCTTCTATCTGATACGCGTACTGATACGTTTTAACACAGAAGTGAAGTATCCATATTTTGTAGAATTGAGCATTCATGGCATTTGATTATATTGTCATCCGTGTGAATGATGTACGAAACCGTTTGTATTAATAAAATACTGTTCTAGTGGTAAATTTGTAAAGCGCATTGTTTTCACGGGTAAAAATCTGAATGTCTCAGCGATGAACCGGTTCTGCCATGAGCTAGGCAACTCAAAACCATATCATATTTATTTATTTGTATTACAGACATCAAGCTGATGAATTATGCATATTACGCTGCTCATTTTGGGTAGCAGCACTCCCATGAGCCATCATGAGCCTTCTTACAACAGTAGGCGTTGGCTTTGACTCTGGATCTACAGCAACTGTCCGTGCAGTCTCCTTGCCCATCGGATGCGGCGGCGGCGGCGTCAGTGGCCGGACTTTGCTGCGGGGATGCTGCGGCGGCGGCGGCGGTGTCAGTGGCCGGACTTTGCTGCGGCCTACGCAAACAATACGAAGATTTGACTTTTGACTAACTTATCAATCTTAACATATATATATATATATACGCGTTAATTAAAGATCGATAACACAGAACGAGTATGGAATGCCTACCGTTTCCAGCTTGGCATGAAGGGGCGGTGCAAGCCATGATTGTGAGAACCAAGAACAGAGAGACTGTCGAGGGCACGATCCTGGTCACGTCGCGCTTCATCGGTGTCATTTAGAAGACGTACTAGATCGGAAGAGCCTGCACCAGTATTCCAGTAGGAGGGGAAATTTGTGGTTCTATTCCGGTGAGAAGGTGCTTGTATGTATGGAAGCTACTGGCATTGCCGGTCTTATTTATAATTAGTTACATAAATTACTGTCTCATAAATTATGCTATCTTTTGTCTATCCTTCACCAGTATTTTGATATCTCAGGAAAAGGAGATTGATATCTTCATACACTTCAAAATAAATGCAATTATAAATGCAAGTAGCCAAATCTTGGCATAAGAAAATGTGTGATCTCAAATAGATATATCAGTATCCAAGACGAGATATATGTCCAATCACATCCTATACAAGAACTCCTGTAAATAATTTCGAATTCGGCCCACCCGACCGGGGAGGGCAGTTGGTCGGAGGTGGGCTGCAAAAAGCCCACAGCGGGAGTATAAACAGGACCCACAGAATACCGCTATGTCGGGCGGTTGGGCCAGCACAATGAAATAAGGCCCACTTCTCTACCCATCGAGAACTGGGATTTATACTCATGTTTGCAACCCAAAACTACTGTTATACGGGCCTCTTTGACTGCCGAGGAAAGCTCGGCCCGCCATACAACGTGCGTGCGTACCTTCTCCCCAGCCCAGTTTCGCTCGACGACCATGGCGGCGACCACCGCGGCGGCGCCGAGGCACAGCTGCGCCAAGCTGTCGGTGGCGGTGGAGGACCCCAAAGCTGCGGGCGTCGGAGCCGTGTTCGTTAAGGTCACATGGCACCCCACCCGCTTCTCCCTCGCCGTCACCGACGGTGCCGGCGCGTGGGTCGCCGACGCTTGCGACGCCGAGGTGCGGCTCCGCGCCGAGCAGTGGGACCAGACCGTCTCCGAGAGGACCAAGCCGAGCGGCACCTCTCTTTCCAACAGCCCACTTCCTCCTACTCATTCCACGACGCCGAACGGCAGCCGAAGGGTCAGTTGGTTCGTTCTGTTTTACTATATCATTGGGTTTCTACTTTCTAGTAGTGTCTTTACACTAAATTTTTCACGTGGGCCCGATTTTGGTAGGGGGTTTGTGATCTTGCTGTCTCAAATTGTAAATAAGAGTTTCTAGTTTCTTAGTTTGTGATTTTGGTAGTCCAGCATGATCAACTGATGATGGGTCGGCCACTAATGAGACAGTATAAGTACTACTAACGGGATGAGGGTGAAGTGGGGTGGGTATTTTTGGGAACCCGCATATCCGCTCTGTAAAATATATGTTAGTGATTTTTGTGCATCAATGCCATTCCCTTCGCGGCTTAACAATGATCCGTCCGCTAAAACTATTGAACAAGCGGGTACGTCTGCAACAACCCACAACATTATTATATTTCTTCTACTTTTACTAATTTGCACAAAGGAACTCACAATTGTTTAGAATATTCTCCATCAAATTTTAGTGAATTTTGCTGAAAATTTATAGTATGAACGTAAGATTTTAATTTTAAGGTCTGACTTTAAATTCATGCATATGGGTAGAAAAGTTAAAAGCATGAATTTAAAGTCACTAATATTTGAAATTAGGTGTATAAGTAATAATAGAATGGTAAATTGTGGGTTGAGTGGGTAAATTATTAGATTTTCACAATACCCGCATATTTTATTTGTATTAAATGATGTGGCTCGTGGGTTAATATAAAATCCATATATTTAATTTGCGGCTAACAATGCGGCTCGCGCACGTAACGATACCCGCCCCATCTACAACATGAGGGATGAGAAAACAACCTTGAGAACTATAGATATACACCAAAACATGATGATGGAATAGAGAACAAAAAAACTTTTCTTCATTGTATGTGTTTGCCGCTACCTTTACTCCTTTAGAACACGTGTATTTTATGTTAAGTCGTCCTGAAGATTATCAATAGTAGTAAGTAGTAACAAGGATATTTAATTATATATTTACCATCTTGAAATATGTAGATGCAATGAGGCTCGATTGGTCATGATGCATAATGAATTTATGTTGATAGCGAGTTATTTGGCCTTTCAAACTTTCCTTCCAGCTTATGAAAAGTAAATATCCCTCGTTTTTTTTGTCCTATCATATTTTCTTATTTATCTTTTTTTTTATCTGAACTTTGTTATCTTTCCTGTTCCATTTAGTTGTCCTGGACATTTGAAAAACAAGGTACCAAGTTGGAATGGCGTTGGAAATTGCAGCCTTCACCTAACACGCAGCAGACTATATCTGGGATCCTAGATTTTCTTATGGATGCAAATATTCGTTTGAGTGTACGTCCCTTTGCTTTGTATCTTTCACTTTGGGCCACAAGCAATTATGAAAATCCAGAAATTCTATGGTTTTGTTAAATTTGTAGAGTGTCACTTCAGATGCTGCTGCCTCGTGCTTGCCTGCTGTTTGTGCCGGCAGTGGTGGATAGGTCAGGAGCAGAGGCAAGGGCAGGAGCAAAGGGTAACCGAGGGGAGCGGCGGTGGCGGCTAGGGCAGGAGCTAGCGTTGTCGTTGAACTACGCAGGAGCAGGTATTATGGGCTGGGCCGTGTCGTCTGGCAGGCCAATACGTATCCTACTGAAAGCCTTGGTGGGCTGATATGAATAGCCCAACTCTCCAGTTTATTTTCATTTATTTTTTTAACGGATACTTCCTGGGTACCATATCTTATACGCGTATACTGATACGTATCCACACAAAATTAAAGTATCCATATTTTGTAGGATTGGGCACACATGACATCTGATTATGTTCTCATCCGCGTGAATAATTTATGAACCATTTGTATCGATAAAATACGGTTTCAGTAGCAAATGTGCGAAGCACATTGTTTATACGGTAAAAATCCGAATGTCTCAGCGATGAGCCGGCTCTGCCCTGAGCTAGGCAACTCGGAACCAAATCACATTTATTTATTTGTATTACAAACATCAAGCAGATGGATTATGCATATTACGCTGCTCATTTTGGGTAGCAGCACTCCCATGAGCCATCATGAGCCTTCTTACAACAATAGGCGTTGGCTTTGACTCTGGATCTACAGCAACTGTCCGTGTAGTCTCCTTTCCCATCGGACGTGGCCGCGGCGGCGGCGATCGGACTTTGCTGTGACCTACGCAAACAATACGAAGAAGATTTGACTTTTGGCTAACTTATCAATCTGAACATATATATACGCGTTAAAGATCGATAACACAGAACGGATACGGAATGCCTACCATTTCCAGCTTGGCATGAAGGGGCGGTACAAGCCATGATTGTGAGAACCAAGAACAGAGCGACTGTCAAGGGCATGATCCTCATCGCGCCGCGCTTCATCGGTGCCATTTGGAAGACGTACTTGATCGGAACTCGATGGGAAGAGTGTGCCCTTGTGTTCCAGTAGGAGAGGAAATTTGTGGTTCTGTTCCGGTGAGAAGGTGCTTGTGTATAGAAGCTATACTAGCATTGCCGGTCTTATTTATTATTTAGTTACATAAATTATGCTCTCTTTTGTATATCCTTCACCAGTGTTTTGATATCTCAGGACAAGGAGTTTGATATCTTCATACACTTCAAAATAAATGCAAGTATTCAAATGTTGGCATAAGAAAATGTGTGGTCTCAAATAGATAGGAGTATATCAGTATCCAAGACTAGGTATATGTCCATTCATATCCTATGCATAGTGTAAGGAGTTAGTATATTGAATTAGTAGGAGTTAGCCTGAAATTCACATCCTACACAAGAAGTCCTGTAAATAATTTTTAATTGGGCCATTTGCATAATTGATCTTAGTTGAGAAATTAATTGTATATTTGGCCTTGTTTTTTAGTTTGCACATTTGACTTTGGTTTTTTTTAAATGAACAATAAGATTGATCTTACTTCGTTATCTTCACTTGACGGTGTTAAGTTTCATGTAAAATATACATGTTTACCTTTACACTATTGATCCTATTCTGATTGTTTTGTAGGAAAAAAATTTTAATAGTATATAGAAAAAGGGGTAATTGCATGGTTGTCTCTAAGAGCCAATTATGATAATAGATCCGTTTTTGAGATTTTGCGAAAATGAATCTGTTTTTTAGTCCAACCTACCGTTTGCCCTATTTTACAACTCGGTTACTGTAAACAAATTTCAAGGATTAAACTAATTTATAAAAATATTTAGGAAGTAGTGAAAAGACAAAATTACCCCTCGGTTCTCTCTAAGTGACTATTTCGCCGGGTCGCTCCTGAACCCGATCAATTCTCTCTTTCTTCACCCTAATCCTAGCATTCCGGCGGCGCTAGTGGGGGCCGAAGCGAGGCTGGCGTGCGGGCGAGCAAAGCGGTGCGGCGTGCGCGCAGGCAGCGAGCGGGCGAGCGAGCGGCGCGGCGCGCCCGAGCGGACGC
>BCLF01000014.1:1827453-1848626 GCA_001602275.1 Zoysia japonica
GGCGCGGCGCGCGGGCGATTGAGCGGCGCTGCGCTCGCGAGCGGACGCGCAGGCGCTGCGCACCCGAGCGGTGGGGCGCTGCGCTGGCGGCATGTCCGAGGAGTGCACCCAGGCGTACATCGCTCTGTGCGTGCGGTCTGTGCCGTGCGCCGAGGCCGTCGTGGAGGAGGCCGCCAAGAACGGCGGCGATCGGGAGGCCGCGCTCGCGCCGCATGTGGCGGTGTGCAATGGGTTCAACGGGTTCGGGAGGACGCACTGCGCGCTGTTCCAGACTGACGCCGTGAGAGGCATCATGAGGAAGCTCTGTGGGAACGATAAAAGCAGATGTCAGCATCGTTGGTGGCATGGAGCGCGTCGCGGCTGTACGCGGCGATCAAGTGTTGACGAACTAGCTACTCCACTAAATTTGGACCTGTCATGGCAATTTTAGTCAAGAACTTATGTCATGGTTGTGATGTGTAGGAACTACTGTCATGGTTGTGATGTTTAACTACTTCTAATTAAAAATTATTATTATGCTTATGTTATATCTAAGTATTGTGTGATTTTACATTTCAATACTGTTGTGCAAATAATTGCCTAAGTGTTGTGCAAATACTGTCAAAATATTGTTTCTCAAATTTGTTTATAGCTTTTATATCTTTATATTACATCTAGTCAAAACAGGGGCAAGTCTGCAAAACTTTTGAGAAAACAGGGGTAAAATTGCAAGGGGCATTTCTGTCTTTTTTTATGCAATTTATTTACATAACGGAATAGGGGCAATTCATTGGTTTGGATTAAAAAAACAGGTCTATTTTTTCAAAATTTTGAAAATAGGTCCATTATCAGAATTGCCTTTTAAAACAGGGGGCAACCATGCAATTGCCCCATAGAAAAATTCAGCAAATAATTATATGTATTTTGAATGTAGTTTAAGTAAAAATTTGAATGTTTTGACAACATTTCGAATATACTTTATTTTTTAAAATTTCAATAGCTTCTATCATTTTCCCATGATCTTTATTATCTATTGATTGTTCCTATTTTTTTAAATCGTTAAAAAAAACTTGTTGCTAACAGTGTTAGAAATTAGAGTCAAACGACAGATTCACTTTGAAAAATCAGAATCAAATGTGCAAACTCTAAAAACAAAGATCAAACACATAATTAGCTTATTAACTTGGGTCATCGATTCAATTGTGTCCCTTTCAAATTCGGTCCACCCAACTGGGAGGGCAGTTGGTCGGAGGTGGGCTGCAAAACGGCCACCGCGGGAGTGTACCAGCACCCACAGAATACCGCTATGTCGGCGGATGGGCCAGCGCAATGAAATCAGGCCCACTTCTCTATGCATCTAGAATTGGGCTTTATGCTCATGTTTGCAACCCAAAGCTACAGTATATGGGCCTCTTTGACCGCCGAGGAAAGCTCGGCCCGCCATACGCTCGTTCGTCCCCACTTACGCTCGACGACCATGGCGGCGACCACCGCGACGGCGCCGAGGCACAGCTGCGCCAAGCTGTCGGTGGCGGTGGAGGACCCCAAGGCTGCGGGCGCTGGCACCGTGTTCGTGAATGCCACGTGGCACCCCACCCGCTTCTCCCTCGCCGTCACCGACGGCGGCGGCGCGTGGGTCGCCGACGCCTCCGACGCCGAGGTGCGGCTCCGCGCCGAGCAGTGGGACCAGACCGTCTCCGAGTACCTGGACCATGCCGAGCGGCACCTTGCCTTCCAGCAGCCCACTTCCTCCTACTCATTCCACGACGCCGGCAACGGCAGTCGAAGGGTCAGTTGGTTCGTTCCGTTTTATATCATTGGGTTTCTAGGAGTGTCTTAACACTGAATTTTTCACATGGGCCCGATTAGGGTAGGGGGTTTGTGATCTTGCTGTTGCAAATTGTAAATTAGAGTTTCTAGTTTCTTAGCTGTCGAATTAAATGCACAAAATTTATACACAGAAGTGAACTAAATACACCGAATGCTGATTTGATTTGGTAGTAGTCATGGACATGGGACATGATCGGATAGATACGTTTCATGCTACCAGCTACTTTACCTGTTTATAGCGCTTGCCTTCCTAACTTCGTATATATTCTTTCAAGAACTGGATTGAGGGTTATGCATCTTTTCTATTCAAGAATCACCAGGCTGAAATACGGTAGTCCAGCATGATCAGCTGATGATGGGTCGGCCACTAATGAGATAGTATAAGTACTACTAGTGGGATGAGAAAACAACCTTGAGAACTATGGATATACACCAAAACATGATGATGGTTATAGAGTAAAAAAATGTTTTCTTCATTGTATGTGCTTGCCACTACATTACTCCTTTAGAACATGTGTATTTTGTTTTTTAGTCGTCCTGAAGATTATCAATAGCAGTAAGTAGTAACAAGGATATTTAATTTTTTACCATCTTCAAATATGTAGATGCAATGAGGCTCGATTGGTCATGATGCATGATGCATAATGAATTTATGTTGATAGCAAGTTATTTGGCCTTTCAAACTTTCCTTCCAGCTTATGAAAAACTTTGTTTTTTTTTTGTCCTATCAGATTTTCTTATTTATCTTTTTTTTTCTGAACTTTATTATCTTTCCTGTTCCATTTAGTTGTCCTGGACATTTGAAAAACAAGGTACCAAGTTGGAATGGCGTTGGAAATTGCAGCCTTCACCTAACACGCAACAGACTATATCTGGGATCCTGGATTTTCTTATGGATGCAAATATTCGTTTGAGTGTACGTCCCTTTGCTTTGTATCTTTCACTTCGGACCACAAGCAATTATGAAAATCCAGAAATTCTATGGTTATGTTAAATTTGTAGAGTGTCACTTCAGATGATGACCTTGATTTGCATATGCAACCACCAGAACTAGTGAATTATTACTGAATCTTGACTGGACCAAAGCTTACTAAGTTGTTATGCATTTATATCTAGGAAGAGGTTGTTAGAAAAACCCAATCCTTTGACAAATTGAAACAAGAAGCTGAGAGGTGCTTGGAACAAAGTGAAAGATTTAATAAGGAGAAATCTGAGTTTGAAGAAGCCACATTTACAAAGGTACAGTTATTCTGTTGATCTGTTCAGATTGTCTGTTGTAGAAAACTAAATGCGAAATTCTTTTTGTGCATCTGCATACCCTGGGCTTATTGCACTGTTTCTCATACTAATACAGGAAACACTGATTGTTGACCTGACATTTTCACAAGCTGACATTTTTGCCCCCTTTTGTGCTGATGTTTAAATGTTATACTTTCTCATTCACTTTCAATTAATTTGAACTCTATAAGCTATATTTTGAGCTTAGCATACTTGTAGATTTCTCACCATTTGCTTTTTGTCTAGTTTGTGGCTGTCCTAAATTCGAAGAAGGCCAAGCTCAGGCAGCTCAAAAACAAAATTGCAGAACTTGAGTCTGCTGACAAACCTCCAAAAGAGGAGGAGGAGGAGCAGGGGGACAATTCAACAGACAGAACGGAGCTCTGCGAGGAAGGAAGCGACAAAGAGGCAAGTGTCAACGATGAACCCTCTGAGACAGGCAGTGGTGATCATCATAGCTCCCCTGAGAAATCTGGAGCCACCTCCAGAGGGAGGCGAGGTCGCAAGAGAACAAGGAAATGATTCAGATGAACTGAAAAGTGTAAGCTAACTGCTAGGCTGATAATGATGGGACCCGCTTAGGAGATGGTGATCCTTATGATGTACTACTATGTATTATCAGGCTAGTTTCATTTACAAGTACTCCTATGTTTCATGTATTTTATGAAGTCTATCTGGAGCTGACCCTTTGGTCTATCATGCCAAAGCTGTTGAAAATGTTCTTCACGTGTTCTTGGCAGAGGGAGGTATGAAAATTAAAGTGCATATGATGAAATGATCGTGGATGCCTACTGTAGTATTTTTTTTTCTGATAATGGAGAATTTTGACACTTCATCCGCATATCTTTTGTCCCCAATTTGGCTTCACGCCTGCAGCCTCTTATTTGATCTCGTGTGCTTTCCCCTCATCCACAATTTTTTGGTTTGGAAAAACAAAGGAAAATCGGAGGAACGTTTGACCACGTGCTTTTCATGCGTTTGAGCGCCAGTCAGTTTCCATTTTTCTCGAGTCAAACACGCAGACTAGTCCTCGTTTGCTGGCCGAATAAACATCGGCAATCCACGCGGCAAAACATTTCCTGCTGTTGACCACCACCACCACCTCCCCTTCCCCTTCCAGCAGACCTTCCAGCAGAGCAGACGAGGAAGAAGCAGAGGGGCAGGCAGCCATGGCGGAAACAGCTGAAGCGAAAGAAGGAGCAGTTCGCGAAACGGAGCTGAGGTAAGAGGTGCTTGATGTTCTGATGCGGTTCGTCGCCGCAGCGTTTTCTCCGGTGTTATGTTTTTTTTTCCTGCTGGAATACAGTTTGCCAGGTTCATTCCGTTTAGCCTTTATTTCCTGGTTCTTCTGCTTGTTTTCATTGGATCAATTTTCAGAGTGGCGATCTTTGCTCGAGATGACGAGCAGGAGTTATCTCTCTGGTTTTAAGTAAACTTCTGATGATCTTTCCCCTTCTGAAAATTGGCAGAGGTGAGACTCTGCTACAAAATACTCCATAGGCGAACAGTTCTCTTCGGTGCAGCTAATCGTTGCAACTCGGATTGTTCCTGCAGCTGGAATATCAGTTCGTATTCCTGTACTGTTCTGTCTTTCTTTATACTCCGTATCTCTTTTGCCTATAGATGAGAGTTCTTTTCTTCGAGCATCACATTTGATATTTTATCTGAAAATTGGCAGGGGTGAGATATCGAGATGGGTGAAACTCTGCTAAGGGCGCAAGAACTTCCGCCTGTTCCTGGGGCCGGAACAGTCGGATATCCATCCTATCCAGGTATTCAAGCGTCCCTCCGAAATCAGATCGTAATTTGTGTGTTGAATTGCAAACTCCATGGATGCTGCTGTGTGATTGATCGTCCTGCTCTACTTAGGTCTTCGACTCTTGACCATCGTGCATCTCATTTTTCCCCTTTCAATCTTTCTGTTCTCTTGTCATATGACCCTTAGGTTGCACAATTCCCATCTGGCATTACCACTGCATGCAAATCGGCTTATTAGCGATCAGCTTGCCGCCCATCTCCCAACCTGAGCTCTAGGATCACGGCCTGTCCGCGGCCACTGCCGCTCCCGAGACGGCCGAATCGCGACGCCGCCGAGGCTCGCGCGGCGCAGGAAGCTGTCGACGCGACGCAACGAGCTTGTGCGAGCCTGAATGCCCGATGGCCGTGGTAGCTTGTTCAGCTCCACCGCCGCTCCCGCGCAGAAACCCGTTTCTTTTGATCGGCGTGTGACAGTCCCTCGAGAGCTAAATTGATGAGATGAAAAGTTTTCAAACCAAAATGAGAAAAAAATGGATGTCTAGAAAATGCCAAAAGGAGAGAGAGAGAAAAAAAATGGATGTCTCAAAAAAAGAGAGAGAAATATATTAGTAAGCATGAATAATAAATTGAGATTAATTACAGTGGTTAGAGGAGCTGAAGGTACCTCTTCCCGTCAATTAATCTTAATGATTGATATTTCAAAATAATACCTAACCCTTTATTTTTTTACTGAACCACAAATTAAATTAACTTTTTAAGTAGGCACCTCTCTGTTTTTCATGGTTCGATCTAATAGAATGAACAGTTATTATTAGATAGATTTTAAAATATACACAAATGATTGTAAATCATTCATTTGCGTTGATTTTGAGTCTTAAATTGTTTTTTACTTTTTATAAGGTAAAAGTTATCCAATAATTACTAATTACTGTATCATTCAATTTGAAAAGTAACTAGTGTTGTTTTAGCATGTGACAGTAATTAGGGACACATTGTGCTGCTCATATTAATTCTTGTATACTCTATACTTAAATGAAAGGTTCAAATTGAAATCGTGTTCTACCTCTTTAGGAGATGAACCAATATCACTTAGATCTTATTTGCAACAGCCTTATTATTAACTCGGAGCACTAAAGCAAATATCATAATTAATTTAGAAAAAATAGAGAAATATAGAATAACAAATAAATTGAGCAGAAGGAAGTAGTCTTGTGAGGTTCTAGCTTTGAGAAACACTCAATCGCCAAAAAAAAACTTTGAGAAACACTTGGACCCAATAATTTTTCACATTACGACTCTAGCCTCTACCTCCTCGACTCTACGGTCCATTGTACAGTAGAAGGGTAACGGCCAGCCTGGCCTGACAGAGCCCACGCACGGGGTAAAGCTGATGATTTCCCTGAGCTTGACGCTGTACGACTCCAGAGCCGAGTAGAGATGGCAACGGGTCGGATTTGTGTCGGATTTAGTAAAAACTCGTCTGTTTCAAAAAACTTTACGGTTTTAACTTCAAACCTGCACCCATACTCGCAGGTGAAAATTGAAACCCGTACCCGCACTCGTCGGGTCTGCACCCATAGGCGTCTGTGACGACTGAAGGCTGCCGGCGTGCGGCCAGTGGACAACGGTGATTAGAGGCCGCAACGCGCGGCGACTGAGGGCGTGATGCGCAGGAGTGGAGGATGACGAGACGGAGCACGGCTAGGGCCGAGCGGAGGGAGACGACGCGTGGCGAGGGGTGAGCGGAGGGCCGCGTCGCTCGGAGAGGGGCGAGCGAAGGGCAGCGGCGTGCGGCGAGGGGCGAGGCTAGGGAGGCGATGCGCGGTGAGAGGCAGAGGCACTGGGGCGCGGCTTGCGGTGGGTAGGGATGGGAGTGGATGAGTGGTTTTAAGGTTCATTTTTCTGAGTGATGATTATATATGAAATTGAGATGGGCTGAGCTGAAAATAATAATGAGCTATTTTCGAGCACCCGACAAGTCGCCTGTGGGTCAAATAAAAAATTCGACTCGCACCCGCAAATTTATGGGTCGAGTGCGAGTTAGACCCGCGGGTGAAAATTTCAACCCATATCTGTACCCGTTGGGGCCCCACACCCGTGGGTAAAACTGTCAACCCTAGAGCCGAGTGCACTGGCCCGATTAGCCCATCAAGCCTCAAGAAGCGAGTGCTAGAAAATGTGTGTGGAAATAGTCTGCAATGGGCAAAACTAAGATTTGTGCCTGCATCATGTTGCATTGGAAGCGTTGTTAACAGCGTTAAATATTAGGTAAATTCTACGGTAGAACTCAAATAAATGTGAACCATCTATTTACACGGATCTTGAGAAAGAAAAGGTTCTGTTACCTTTTAGAAGGTAAAAAAAATTAAAATAATTAAGAATTAATATAATATTTAAAATAAAAGAGAATAAATTTTTTTTGCATGTGTTGTATAGTAGGTAAATGACTATTTTGAAAATAAACACCATCATCGGAAAGAAAATTGCTCCATGGAAGAAAAATTCGTTGGAAATATTGCATGAACTATTTTTTTTCTTTTATAATTCGACGGTTCAGATTGATTCGGAGTTTAGAGAAGATAGTCTTAGCGGAACTCAAATATTAATGGAGAAGTTAGCATGGAACGTGTGTCATATCGATCCTTAACAACAGTTATTTAACCATGCAGCAGCCTCATCACACACGTGGTTGAAACTTACCTGCACCTGCATCCTTGGAAAAAAACAACACGCAAACAATGGCCCGCCCGTGCGTTTTGTATGGTTGTTCTCCAAACCGCAGGGACGGCGACGTCTGCGATGCTGGGGCTAGCCTGCTAGCACGGGGAACACGCACGCGGAGGAGCACGGAATTATTCGGAACCACGCCGTGCGTGACTATCGTTGGACCTTGAATTCACAACAGCACTGTCGCCCTCCACGCACATGTGCCACGACTAGTTAAACAGGGCGTGGAAAAGGAAGAAAATGACACCTCATTTTATATAGGAGTACAGAAAAAATAACACAAGGCGCACGCGCCATTCACGATCGATCAGCTCTCGACAAGGAATTAATAATCGAACGTTCCATGCATGGCGCGATCAGGAGGACTAGAAGCGGTGGACGATTGATTTGAAGGAGATGGAGTCTTCACTCGTCGTTGCCTCTTCAAACGTCCGTGCACGCACGTACGTACGTACCTCGCGGAGAGTCGCGGTAGACATTCCGTCTTCGCCGCCATGTGTAGCTCGTGTTATACCTCTTCCGTTATTTAATTGATGTCATCGTTAACTTTTAAATTTAACTTTAACTATTTATTCAAAAAATTTGATAAATTTCATATATTTTGATATAATTTGATTTATCATTATAGTTATTTGAATCATAACTTAAAATTTTACATATTCGAACAAATTTTTTAAATAAAATAAATAGTCAAAGTTGAATTTAAAAATCAACAACGATATCAATTAAAAAAAACGGAGGGAGTAAGTTGTTCAATCCGCTCGCCGCCGTCCTTGCTACTTGGAGAAATGAACTTTTTTTTTTAATCCAGCGTATTGCTTATACGTTCGGTTCAGCACGGAAATAGCTAGGATAATAGTTTTGACTAATTACTACATCTGATTTTGTTCACAAATTTTGTTTAAATGTATAAAATTTTGTTATTATTTGATTTATCATTAGTATAATTTAAATCATGACTAATAATTTTACACATTGGAACAAATTTTTTGAATAAAACGAACGATTAAAGTTGATATTAAAAATCAACGGTGTCAATAATTTAAAACCGAAGAGAGTAATAGTTTGCTAAGTTGGGCTTTAGCGTCACTTTATGGAAATATTTTTAGAGTACAATTGAGATGTGGTTTTTTAGGAGCGTGGAAAGTAAATATCAAAAATTATTAGAGAGTTAATTTATATGATGTTATCTAAATTTAACTTTAGAAAAATGTGATTTGAAAGTTGTTGAAGATGCTCTAAGGGGTAACCTGTCTTCCATTCTCCACATAGGAACATGATCCAGTGGTGCTAGGTCATCAGGGAGACGACATACCACCAACATGTGGATCAGAAGAACGAGCATTAAGGGAACCGCTTCCTGCCGCATATGTTTGCACGCTTCTATTGACCCACACGTCGGTGGTAGGTCCTCCCCTAATGAGCATAAGGGAACCACTTCTTGCCGTATATGTTTGCACACTCTTCATTTCATCTTCTTAAGGGGTCTTAATGCACACTCTTTCTCCTACATATCTTCACACCGTAGCAGAACGTAAACTATCACTATAAAACTATAATACAAATGCACCGAATGGACACTTAATTTCGTTAGCTGCTCTTGCTTCCTACTTTTAAAACTTGCTTTTGAAAGTAATTTGTGGTAATAAATAGCATGTGCAAAGTTTATATGTACCATCTAGGTTTTTGTACCGTCACTTTGCTTGTTACATGCTAGTACCTTCATAGTTACTTGAATATGTCACAGTTTTTTCACTTCGTCTTGTTTGTGTTGTTGGTCGTACGTCGCTCTCGATGTCACGTGTATTAGCCTTAGGTTTTAGTGCATCACTATTTGGAGTGGAGCTAGTTAGTGTTGGTCGAGAAATCTTGATTATAATACAATATCATATTTTCTTCTTTTTAATACAGAATATATACATGACAATCTTGAAAAATGTCGATGATACAACGTAGTGAGTTAAAATTACAGTAAACATCATGTGCTGACGATATCAAAGTGAATTAAATGGGGTAGCATAGCATCAAGGAACAAAACCCCCTGTCGCAAGCGAACTTGCGAAATAGCAAATCTTCGAGGATGCGATCGAGAAAAAGAAAAACACAGCGAGTGGTTGTTCGAGATTTTTCAACTGGACCCCCTACTCAGAACCTTCGACCTGGCCCCTCTCATAGTCTCATCCGACGTGTGCGCACCTGACCCCATCGCTTCAAGCGCGTACGAGGCGTAGCTCCATCCGCCACAGACAGAGGCTCCACTTCCCCCACGTGCTCATTTTCCACCTCCCGAATTAACAAATGCGAAATCCCAGGTTTGACCTTTCGTCCGACCGAGTTAAACTAAACCCCCGCCTCTGTCTCTCCTCTTTGCACACACGCACGCGGCACAGTACGCGCCATTTGACCACGTGACCGTAAGCCCCAACACCACACCGGTGCCTATTTAAACCCGCGTTCGAGCGCCTCCGGGGAGACAAGCCGCTCGTCACTCCGCGCCCGCCGCTCCACGGTTGCCTGCTCGCTGAACGCCGACGAAGCCCCGGGGAAATGCAGGTGGGCATGGACTCCTACTACGCCGGATTCGGATTCAATGACGAGATCCCCTGCTTCTACCCGCACGGCGCCGCGCCAGCGTCCCCGGAGCTGCCCTTCGGCTTCGATGCTGTGTCGCCATTCGTGGAGCCGCCCGGCGCGCCGGTGTTGCAGGCGGGCAGCGAGGTCCGGGGTTACGGCGGCGCGGCCGGGCCGGAGGTGATCACGGGCGGTGCGCCACAGATGGAGATGATGGACGCGATGGGTGCGATGCGGGCGGATCGTGATCAATGTCAAACTAGAGGGGAGGGCCGGAGGCAGCCGGGCACTGTGGAGAGCAGCCGCGGGTTCCGGCACATGATGCGGGAGCGGCAGCGCCGCGAGAAGCTCAGCCAGAGCTACGCCGACCTCTACGCCTTGGTCGCCGCCAGGTCCAAGGTCAGTCTCCTCACCCGATGACCCTGCTCAGTCTGCTCTGTTTCTTCAAACCGTCAATAGCGTGTCAGTGTCTGTGTGTGTGCTGATCGGCCGATCGCTGACACGAAACGCGACTGCTGACTCACAGGGCGACAAGAATTCGATCGTGCAGTCCGCGGCGATCTACATCCACGAGCTGAAGGGCGCGCGGGCGCAGCTGCATCGGCGGAACGAGGAGCTCAAGGCGAGGATCCTCGGCCACGACGCGCGGCAACCCAGCGTCAAGGTAGACTTCGAGGTCGACGACCCCGCGTCCGGGATCGACTCCATGATCGGCGCGCTCAGGCGGCTCAAGAGCATGGGCGTCAAGGCCAGAGGGATCCGGTCGAACATGACTGGCGGCAGGCTGTGGACGGAGATGAACATCGAAACCACGGTGAGCGCGCAATTAACTGGTTGCTTGAGTCGTTAGAATTCTTGGTTTGATTGGTGTGCTGAATTTCGGAATCGGTTCAACAGTTTTGCTGTTATTAGCTGCTCTAGAGTTTAGGTGCGAAAATAGATAGAGCAGTGGAGTCACCTAAAAGTTATTTGAATTTTCCCATTTTAATAAGCTCACACTGGATCCTGCATTGGAAGGATTCTAAAACCTGCCAAAGGCCGCCTAATGATTAGCACTGATATTTGCACCCTTCGTTTCTAAATTGTTATCGCTATTAACTTTTAACATAATTTTTTACTATTTATCTTATTCAAATTTGTGCAAATTTGTAAAATTATAAACTTCATTTCAAATAAGTTTAATGATAAAGCAAATTATAACAAAATATATTATAGGTATCATTTTTTTAATAAGATGAATAGTTAAATATGGTTTTGAAAATTTAGGGCTAAGTTAGAAACAGAGGAAGTACTTTCCAGTCATTTTCGGTTAACATAATCCCAATTGCTTCCAGTTAACATAATCTTCAAACTGTCAGATCAAACATCCAAACCACCTTTTCTGTTTTTAAATCTGTACAACCGTTAGTCCCCAACTGAAAACAGAGGGAATCACATCCTCTCCCCGTAAGGGAGAAAACACAGAGAAGGATTGTAGACAAGAATTTGGATATGTTTTTACCTGGTAGATCTAAAATGGACGTTCTAAGTTCGCTGCTACGGTACAGATGATCAGTGAGTGTGAAATAATTAATGATCAGTACCAACTAAGCAGTAATTTACTTACAGTACTAATGTACATAACTGTTCATCATCTCAGATTATTATAGCAACTGATACAGGTTATCTACATTTGACACGGTACAATAGAGAATTTGCATCCCAAAGGAGAGTGTCTCATTTGATCAGTTCCAGGCTTACAATTCACGCCGAGTTCTAACGACCGGTCAATCGTGTTGCGCCACTTGTACGCTCAACTTAAAACTAACGACGCGCTCCTCCCTATTGGCAGATTGCGGCGTCCGACGTGGAGAAGGCCGTGGAGGAGGCTCTGACGCAGGAAGTCGAGAGGAAGCAGCAGCAGCAAATGGCAGATGAGCCTGCACCTGCGCGCGTGCAAAATGTGTTTTGAACGGCAATGAGCCCATAGGGGCGTGGTTCTTCTCGTTTCTTCGTTCTTACACGGAAATGGAGAAAGTGGGGATCACTGTTTGTCCGTCGCTGTTTCTTCCGTTCCGTTCAATCCAAGTGGGGCCTTCTTTTTTTTTAGTAAGCGCGTTGATTGGGTGGTGACTGGTGAGGTACGCGCGCGGTTGGGCTTGCCCCGCGGAGAGCTCGGGCCAGCGTCACCGTTCGGTTGACCCCCGGATCCGTCGCTTTGCTTCCTGGAAATTTCATCTTCCCATCCTCATCCGGTGGAGGGTCGCTTGATTTTCCCAGCCGTCGAAATCGCATGGCTCAGCTCCCACGGCTCAGTCACGGTGCTGTCGCGATCGTCGTGACGACGCGAACCCTGGCTCGGGCCGACTAGGCTCGCTCGACTCAACACGCTAGCAATTAGAACCTATATGGGCCGTGTTGGGACGTAGACGTTTTCGGTCCAGGTAGGTAATTGGACCTCCTCAGGTATACTTGGTATACTTGGGCTAAGAATTGTTATGACGCCTAATGGATCTCGGATTCTCGGAGCTCCCCTCCGCGCACTGGAAATAAAACAAAGGTGAAATGGCCTCGCTGGCATGGTCGGAATGGCATCGAGTACCATCGAGGTAGACGGAGGTAGATACCGGCAGGTCCGGCTCACGGCATCAGTTTGATGCCGGTCAAGAAAAAGAAAGGAAGAAAGAAAGCAAACCATCTCTTTCCGGACTCTGGGTGAATCGGTCCCAGTAGAGCCGTAACACTACCGCAAGTGCACTCTACGCTGGAGTACTACAGATCAGTGCTCACAAACATAAAAATCAATGGGCAACAGACTGCCATTTTTCTTCTACAAAGGATGCGTGCATGTGATCAGCTGTGCGATCGGATGGCGCTTTGCGATCAGCGCACCGAAGCTGATCAGTTCGTGCCGCGGGGCCCAAGGTTCCTTCTAGAAAATTCCGAGCGTTCCAACACTTTTGATCGCTGGGTGGAACATATCTACGGAACTCTAGCTAGCTAGCCGTTTGGTATGATAACCTATAGAAGAAGAAGAAGAAGCAGCAGCACGGCGTGCACGGACCACGTCAGGCCGCACTGGCAGCTAGGCAAAGAAAGGATGCAGTGAAAATGGAACCCGACCGAACCTCGTACAGTGACCACTTCGACATGATGCCGCCGTCGCTACGCTTGTCAATCTCCGCGGTGGCCTGTCGGCACCCGCACGATCGATCGAACGACCGGTGCGCACGCGCGTCCAATCCAGTTCGCCCTTAGGATCTGATATCCACAGACGCGCTGAGTGCCGGGTGAGTCGGCCGGGACATCCGCGCAAACTACTCCTAGAAGGAGAGAGAACCGCGGCGTCGCGTCACGCAGCAAAAACATCATCACAAACAACAACAACAACCTCAGAGACCAAAAGGTGTTGAAAGTATAGCAAACTCCTGATGGCTTCGCCGAGTTCTCTCACCTCGACGCGACGCGCTCGCGGCACGCCGACGTCGTAGATGCGCTCGCTGCCACACCGCGCACCTCCCCCTGCTCCGCGCTTCGCCCGGCCGGATCCGAGCTTTATGTTGCGATCGCGACGAGCACCACCAGTCGTCGACGTCGTCGTGGTGGTCGTCAAGTTCGCGGCGGAAAGGTAGGTACCTAGCGGCGGTCTCGATCGATCGGCAAAGCCGAGCCACTACCACGCACTACAAGACCATAAGCACGGTACGCGCGCGTGCTGCGCTCCCCGCGTCCAACGCGGGTGCGTGCTCCGGTGGACGGATTGGACTGGATAGCGTCTTCGTCACGCGGGGAGTAAGCGGTAGTGCGAAAATCCGTGGCGTTGCGGACCTGCTTACGCTGCGCTACTACTGTGGTCTGCCTCTACAAATTGCAGAAAAAATTCCACAATTTTCACATGATATATATTGAATTGATTACTATATGAAATTTCTGTCCAGTTCCTACTTTCCAAAGGAGATATTAATTCAAGAACCAGGCGATTAAATCTACTGATCTGAATAAGAGCTTGCGTGCACATACCAAGCCGCCGCGTAACAACGAAAGGAGACTTGACTCACATCTGTCGCCATACTACTCTGCTGTGTTCTTCTTCCCCATCCAAGAGCATGACATGAATTGTTATCCACTGATCACGACTGTACTAACAGGATCATTGAAACCGTACAAGCCATAATCCTTAATTATCACAAATCGAAGCACGGAACCATCATCCATATCGCATCATCCATGATAAAGCGATTAAAGGCCACGATCTCACACGTGCGGTTCGGACGGTCGATCGAGCTGTTGTTTATCTGGGACGGGTGACTATCATCATTATCATTAGGAGCGGGCGTACTTGCTTTACTTCCTTTCCCCCTCCTCGTAGCATTAGACTGAGTACGTACTATGTCTAATCTATTAGGTCTTGATTAATTGATCACGGACGTCGTGGTTATCACAAGAGGAGAAAAAGATAGATTTACTAATCATATCGGACCGTTGATCCGTATGTATGCACAGCAGTAAAGCTGGAGTACGCAAAAGTAATTGGTTTCAGTTTTGACAGGTACTGTAGCCTTCTTTTTTTTTACCATTTAATTCAACAGCGGAAAGGATGCACTGACATATGCTCTCTATGTTTTTAAATTAATGTCGTGGTTGACTTTTCAAACCAACTTTGATCATTCATTTTATTCAAAATTTTTTGATAAAAATAATATATTTTATTATTATTTGATTTATCATTAGAATTATTTGAATCACAACTTAAAATTTTACATATTTGAATTAATTTTTTTAATAAGACGAGTGGTAAAAGTTGATGTTAAAAATCAACGGCGACATCGATTTAAGAACGGAGATAGTATAATGTTATCTTAGTGAACACTGAATATATCTAATAATAGTTTCAGGCATCCTTGGTTACTTTACATGATCTTATCTAACAGATTGGGGAGAAAAAAAAACAGTAATATGTGCCATGATCCAGAAGGACCAGAACACCTGCAGTCAGGTGGTTAGTGTGTGTACAATTACTTCATCATTTATTAGTCTATGTGAGCGATACATTATTCAGTGTGATGCCAGAATCATGTCATAGCATGGCATCGTGAGTCGTGAGATTTGCTTTTCAAGAATTCTTTCATCATTAAGAAGAATGATGCCAAATATCAACATATGTAAACACAAGAATTTACTTTGTTCAAGTTGCATATTGACACAGATCGGACAAAAAAAATACTCCATCTGATTTTGAAATATTTAACACTGTTGACTAATAAAATTACCTTTGATCGTCATCTTATTTTAAAAAAATATTCAAATACATAAAATTATTAGTTGTGTTTCAAATTCCTTCAATCATTAAGTAAATTATAACAAAATATATGATATTTATTATATTTTTTAAATAAGATAAATAATTAAATATGATAAAAGGAAACGGTGCCAATATTGTAAAAACCGAGTGAGTATAAGAATCTGTACTCGCCAGATTACAGAAGCTATTTCTTTAGTCCGACTGGATCAAGTTGTTGGAGAAAGACGCTCGAAAAACTCATTATTCTACATGGGGCAGTGGCATCTACGTGTGCTTAACAAGCAGATGCTATCGTATCGTGGGCAGGGCTTCCTAGGACGTAACCCTGGCACGACACATGGATTTGTACCTAATTAAGTTTAAACCCTATCTTTGATGTGCGCTTGGAAAGAAAATAAAATATTCCCCCACAAACTGAAGTGTTCGAGTTTGATCAAGCCCAGGTAGGTCCGAAGGAGCATAATTAAAGCCGTCACTCGTGACTGTTGCTTAAACAAAACTTTGTGTCTTGTGAGTGATTGATAACTTTTTTTTTTATACTCCCCCTGTCTGTAAATAAGTATGATTTTAGATTCTAAATTTTTTTACCATTCATTTTATTAAAAAAATAAAAAATATTTATTTTATTATAAACTGATTCATTATTAAAAGTAAACTTGACTTGTTTATTTTTTATTTTTAAATTTTTTTTAATAAAATAAATAATCAAACATTCATCATTAGAAGACTACCGATTGCACAGCCAAAACGCAGCACGGCGGCGGCGCGTGCGTCCGGAGCGGCTAACGAGGGAGAGGCCCGCCGCGATGATTGGGTCCACCCGACGGCGAGCGTAGCGGTGGAGGCCGTGGGCCCGCGCCTCCCTCTGGTCTAAGTTTCGTGCGGTTATTGGCTGTGACTGTCCAACGGCGTTAGGAGGAGTGGAGCGGATCTTCTGCGGAGCGGCCTTCCTGGTTCCTGACCGCCTGCTTCTGCTGCACACGGAGTAACGGCTCTGCTTCTCTTTTTTAGAGGTAAAAAAGCGACGCGAGTCAATATTTTGAGCATTATAGTGAAAATAGTCTAGTTTTAAATCATGATCTGATTGTGGATTATTGCATGCAAATAAATATGGAACAAGTAAAAAAAAGATATGTACTTGTCAGATCAGATGATTAAGATACATGAGTGAAATGTTAAATTTTGCAGTCTTACAATCTTAATAATCTAAAAAAAAATATAGTACATTAGTAAGTTTTCTCACTAAGATCTCCTTTATGACGCCGAATTTGCACATACATTTTATATGAATTAGTTCAATTTTATAGAAAAAATGTAAAAATAGAAATTTTCCTTCAAAGACCTCAAAATTGAATGTACACTAACCTCTAGTACTTAAATACATTAGATGTAAAGGCACACAAGTAAACATCACTACTAGCTGCCACGCTGAATTAAAATTTAAAGTTGAATACTTGTAAGCATAAAAACCATCACTAAATCATTTGAAGTTCGTTCAGATGAGAATGCATCCATTGAACTACTTTTCACTATAGCGCAAACGTGACGCAACAGCAGCCGCAACCACAAGTAGCTGATCCAAACGCGTACTTAGATGACTGCATCCGTTGAATTACTTTTCACGGTAGCGCAAACGCGGCACAGCCATAGCCACCGTCACCGGTTGCGGATCCGAATGCTCTTTAGATGCTCTAACTATTTATAGTATAAAATAAAACTCTACTAAAAATGAGAAATACAATGACAGCTTCTACCATAAATGACTACTACTACTCCATGCAGATTGGGACACGGAGAATGAAGCTAGCATCCATTTCACTTTCACCAGGAGTACAATCAATTCCAGCCAAAGAATTGCACTAGACGTTACGGTTGCTCCCACACACAGCGCGCCACACCACGCAGCCAGCGCAGCGTGCAGGTGGCAAGAGAGAGAGAGTCCTAGCAGGAAGGGGGCCCATCTCCACTACTGTTGCTGGCCTCTGACACAGTTCACACCTTTGACGAAACGGCCGCAAGCCCGGAACCCCAAATCCCCATCCCATGGCCAAAGAACAAAAATCGGCCAAGGAAAAAGTCCATGCGCAAGACGCGGACGGCCGCGATCATCTCGGGCCCACACCCGTGGCCCCCGCCGCAGTATTTTTCGCGTGCCCGAGGAGGGAATACGAGAAGCACAAAGCCGAATAAAAAAAGTGGCGAAAAGCGAGAGAGAGCACTGCTACACCCTGGACCCTGGCCTGGCCTGGTCACCCTACCCGTACTTGTTTGTTTATTTATTGAAGTCGCTCACTCCACTCTGCCTCCGAGTCCGCCTGGACTGCTGCTGCCGCCGCTGCCGCTTCCGCTTGCTTCTTCTTCGCCTGTCCTCCCGGCCGAGAGAAGCGTCTCTCTCCTCCACCCCTGTGGAGTCGGCTGTCGTCCCCGGTGAGGAGAGAGAGAGGAAGGCGAGGCCTGGCTTGGGCGCTGCGAGGTTCGGCTCGTTCACCTGCTCCTGTTCTTCTTGTTGGTGGCCCGGTGCCAAGATCACGCCTGCTACACGAGCGTCCTAGTGTTTCGGTTGGCCAGCTTCGTTCTGCTCTAGCAGCGATTTGTTGGTGGAGTCGATGTCTTCAGTTCCTCTTCCTCGGGTGGTTTATCTCTGGTTGATTACGTCAGGGTCGTCTTCGTGGTCGTGTAGGTTCAGGTGGTTGGTGACTGGGTTGTCTGTCATGTTGCCTGGTTTTGGTACCCATTTGGCCATTTGGACCATTTAAGAGCCCGTCTCCTTGCTCGCGTGCCCAGTTTTAGCTTAGCCGGCCGCTCCCAAATGTTGCCGCCTTCATGTAGTTCATGTGCCTCATGATTGTGGGAATCTACGGCGTCGAGGTGCGGCTTGTTTATTTCGGGCGCTCGAAATCTAGGGAGGGATGGTGCTGCCTTTTTTATGGCATGGAATGGAATGATTAGAGCCACCGGCATATCAACCTGTGTCGCCGTCCCTCTTGTACTGTTTTCTAAGTTTTTTAGTGTACTACTGAATATAACGTTCGTCCTGTGTCCCGAGAATTGCTGTCTTGATGCATGGGTGGAACGAATGAATATCTGTCTGATTTGTGTCCGCGATTGAGTAGAGGGCTCGAGCAGCGTTTGATTGTGGTGATTATTGGTTCAGGGAAGGCGCCGTCGATGGAGGGGATGGAGGAAGCCAGCAGGGCGGCAGTGCAGAGCTGCCACCGGGTGCTGGCCCTCCTCTCCGAGCCCCAGGGCCAGCTCGATCTCAACAAGGATCTCGCGGCGGCCACGGGGGAGGCCGTCTCCAAGTTCGGGTCCCTGACCTCCAAGCTCGCCAATGGCAACGGTCGCCAGGGCCACGCCAGGGTCAGGAAGGTCAAGAAGCCGTTGGCCATCATCGACAGCAACCTCTTCTTGGAGAGCCCCGCCGTGGCTGCTGCTGATGCTGCCGCTGCCGCCAAGACGCCGAAACCGAGCCCGATCACCGGCCTCCAGCTGTTTCCGAGATACAAGCAGCAGGGGGAGGGCTCGTCGTCGAAGGAGCCAGTGAGGATTCCTTCTCAGTTTCCCAAGAGGCTGCTCCTGGAGAACCCGGCCGTCGATTTGGAGGGGCCGTCGCTAGCTCCTCCTCTCAGGCTGGTCCACCCGGTGTCCGTTGCGCCCCCAGCTGGGGCGCCGCACCCGGCATTGCCTGCTGCGCACCTTCAGTTCATCCAGCAGCATCAGAGCTACCAGAGGTACCAGTTCATGCAGCAGATGAGGATTCAGAGTGAGATGATGAGGAGGAGCAGTCTTGGTGATCAGGGCCAGGGTGGTAGCGGTAGTGCTGCTGCTGGCAAGGGTGTCAACCTCAAGTTCGACGGCTCTAATTGCACAGCGTCATCGTCTCGCTCGTTCCTGTCCTCGCTGAGCATGGAGGGGAGTCTTGCAAATTTGGAGGCGAGCCGCGCTAGCAGGTCTTTCCAGCTAGTTAGTGGCTCTCAGACGGCTAGCACACCGGAGTTGGGCGGACAACGGAGGAGGTGCACTGGGAAGGCGGACGGCAGTGGTCGGTGCGCGACACGCTGCCATTGTGCCAAGAAAAGGTTGGGCTCTTGTTATAGGTTGATATCGCAGTAGTAATGTTAAGTTCCATTTTTTGTTTTTCAGTTTACTAATTGTTTGTAATTGCAGGAAGCTGAGGATAAGGAGGTCTATCAAAGTTCCTGCAATAAGCAACAAGGTTGCCGACATCCCTGCTGATGAGTTCTCATGGAGGAAATATGGGCAGAAGCCAATAAAGGGGTCCCCACATCCTAGGTATCTCCCTGAATATTTGATTTTTTTCCTTGTCATTTTAATTGTTCTGCTGAAATTTTTGTTACTTGTACCCACCGGCGGACCCAAGTGTGGGCAAGCGTGGGCGCCCGCCGGGCTTCCCGTTCGGTGTTCTTTGATGATGCCTACTTTTTTTTATAATTCCGCACAATTTTAAATTAGAAAATACAGTTGTCTATTGTTTTGAGTGATGTTTAGTTTTAAAATTATTATGATTAGCATATATACTTATTTTAGTGATAGATATATTTGTGTGAACTTATTATGCTTTACGATGTTCGCCCAGGCTGTACAAAATTTCTGAGTTCGCCACTGCTTGTACCATTGCCCATGCTTTATGATGCATCAGATCACCAGTATAAATTTATTTGTGTCACTTCAATGTACACGATTCGTTAGTTGTCGCTGTTTTGTTGTATTAGGAAATATAAGTTGACTCCTGTTTTTAACTTGTTGTTGATAAAAAATAAGTAGATTTTTTTCTCGTAATGACTATTTACTTAGTTGCACTCAAGTATTTTTATCGAGTACAAGTTAGACCTTCTCCTTTTCATATTCAGAAAATTAAGCGCTTCCAGATTGCGGAATGTTTGATGCAAGATCCACCATATAATCTGTCCATCACAAAGGTTTACTGATACTAGAACATAGGAATACTTTTAGCTCTCGACTTTGCGTGACAGTTGCAGCGATGCATTTCCCCATCTGTTTATTTATTCCTTATAGTAGAGCGAGAGTGACATATTTTTTTCCAGAACTTGTTTCTTTTGCTTCTAGTCAAGCCATTGAGCTTGCTCTGACGTTTGTCATAAGCATACATCTGGTTTCGAAAGAAGCCTGTTCTAATTCCGGTAGCATGCTCGTTGCAGTCCTTGAAAGCTTACAGTTGGCAGCCTCCCGCCGGAACACAGTTTATTACTGTACTCACTTGTTAACTTCGCCAGATGCGTTGATTAAGAAGAAGAATACTCACGGATGCTCGGTGTCTTGCAGGGGTTACTACAAGTGCAGCAGCGTGAGAGGCTGCCCAGCCAGGAAGCACGTCGAGAGGTGCGTCGACGACCCCTCGATGCTGATCGTCACCTACGAAGGTGACCACAACCACAATCAAGCGCTGGCCCAGCCAGCAACCTGATCAGTTTCTTAGATCAGTGACCTCCCCTTCCAGGTGAAGGGAGGCAACTGAAGAAGAAGAAGAGATTAGTGTCAGTACATATGCTCTGCCTCTAACAGTTGCGGTGGGAGGATTTAGTCAGCTTTCTTGCAGAAGAACCGGCATCGCGTCGCAAGAAATTGTCGTTCAGATGGTTGATGGAGGGGTCGTCGTCAAATTAAGACTCGTAATTTTGTAGCCTTTTCTTTACCTGTTCATGCTGTGCAGCGTAACATCGAGCTGCGTTCAATCGTTCCTGTCTCTGGGGGGGGGGGGGGGGGGGGG
>BCLF01000014.1:1848631-1889192 GCA_001602275.1 Zoysia japonica
GGGGGGGGGGGGGGGGGGGGGGGGTGGGGGTGTAGATCGTGTGTCTTATAGAGGGATTGGATTGTATTGGAGGAGTCAGGTCAGCAGGCAGGGGGACAATCAGTGCCTGTAAAAGTCGCGACACCTAAGGAACAGAAAATGTACCCTCATGTTCAGTCCAGTGGTACTGGAGTACTTCACAATGGTTGTTCAGGCATGCAGGAGCGCGCGGTTCGTGTCGTGCGTCGTCTGGTAGCGGGTGGAAGCGCGGTGTTCTGTTAGGTTCTTCGGTTCGTCGTTTATCAAAAGGTTCTTCGGTTCGTGCAGCAGCGTTTGGTTGTGCCGTGAATCCGTGATGCCCTGCTGCGGCTGAGAGGAGGCCCGGAGTACTCTTGCGATGACCTGCAGCTGTCTCCTGACTCGTGTCTGATGCTGCTTCGACACCGCCATGTCCGCCAAGGTTTGTGGAGAAGAAACTTTACGCACGCTCTCCATGTCGAGCACAGGTTCTCGATCAGATTTCTGTGCCGCCTTCAAGCTTTAGACTGCATGCTCCTATGCAACTGATACAGACTAGAGCCGAAAAGTATCCTTGTTCTGCGCAAGGAAGAGGGCGTTAGACGTATCCTTGTGTTCGTTTTCAACGGTAGGATTCGATCTGCCGGGAGGACTCGTGCCGTTCTTGTGCCTTTCCCAATTCTAGTGCTTCTGGTGCCCGGGAACAGGAAGCCCTGCAACCCTGGGTTCATTTTTCGCACGCCTGCCACGCCACGCCGAGCGCAGCGCTGGTCCGCTCCCTTGATGCAGGTGTGTGTCTCTGAACTCTGAACCACGCTTGCCTATGAGCTGTAGCATGCGGACCTGACAGAACCCACAAGAGCATGGTAGATACAATATTATTTGAATATGAAAAAAAAAATTACACTGGAGTCACGAGCCGTTTCGTCCGTCCTTGAAAACCAAGGTCCAAGATCAGCAGTCCGCTGGGCCATTTCGGCATTTTCGTCGGCCGTCATCGCCGGGAAGATGCGCTGGGCTCGGTGGATCGGACGGATAAAAAAACGGAGGGTGTGCTGGGCCGGGGACCCTGCTCTCGGAGTGGATGGATAGAGGCCCGCCCATCAGTTGCCGAAAGACTGAGTCGAGTCACGTAGAAAAAGGGTTGTCCGAAAGACTACTCCAACACCGGACAATTACATCACGAGAAAAGCGAGGGCCCCGTTATCCGGGGAAAGCTGCATCCCAGGCACTGCAAAATAGGCCCTTCCCTGTGCAAAATACACGTCGCCGCTGTCGGGCCGTCACGCGGGAGCATTGGACGACTGACGGAACCACCGCATGACGGGGCCGTGAAAAAATCTGCGTCAATTACATCACAGACACGTACTACTACAAACTTCCGGGAATCAATTCCACATGAGAGCTGATCTACTCATCCATCCAACCACTCCAGTCAGCAGGGAAAACTTATCGTCCAGCCGGCGGACCCATGAATTAAACAATAAATTTAGCTTGAGAATTCAATGCAGATTCCATGAACTATAAACTAGCAACTCGAATAAAGAATTTTTTTTTGGAAAAAAAGAACATCAATCATTGATCTTGATTTACTATGCGTACCTACACTTCATCATTTTGTACATGTGCTTAGTACACATATTTGGACTTCGTCCTCTTGTGATACCTTCGAGCATTCAAGCGAATGCGCTTGAATCATGGGAGGTCTACCACTGCTTGGAAGTACGACCGGTTTAAAATTTATTTTACATCTATTCATGTGTTATAGAGTGAAAAGTATGTTCCTGTTATTGCTTTCGCAACGACAAGTGCATTAAACATCATCTTTGATGCTTTGCACTTTTTTCAAACCCATGTTTGTCAAATAAGCCTTGAATAAATTTACTGAAAAGTCATAGAAACAAATTATATTTTTTTTGTGCCCACGACGTACAGAGTCATCCGCGCCAGCATGGACGACTACTTCTACCCGTCGCTCCTCCTCTCCCTAGCCGCCGTCGCGCTGCTGCACCTTGTCAAGCTAGCCGTCACGAGGTCTAGGGTGGCGCCGCTGCCGCCGGGGCCGTGGAACCTGCCGGTCATCGGCAGCATGCACCGCTTCGTCGACGCGCTGCCGCACCGCGTGCTCATGGATCTGGCGCGCGCGCGCACGGCCCGCTTATGATGCTGCGGCTCGGCGAGACGCCGCTGGTCGTGGCGTCGTCCAAGGAGACGGCGCGCGCGGTGCTCAGGACCCACGACACCAACTTCGCCACCCGGCCCAAGGTCCTCGCCGGAGAGATCGTCGGGTACGAGTGGGCGGACATCCTCTTCTCTCCCTCCGGCGACTACTGGCGCAAGCTCCGGCAGCTCTGCGCCGCCGAGATCCTCAGCCCGAAGCGCGTTCTGTCGTTTCGCCACATCAGAGAGGACGAGGTGATGATCGAATGCAGCTCCGTTACAAATAAACTTTTGCATGCATTTACAACGACCGTATAAGACATGGGGTTTGACATGCACCTGAGGTTGAGACTACGTACGTCACTTATCCGTGCAGGTGATGCTGCGTGTGGACGACGTCCGCGCGGCGGGTCCGTCGACGCCGGTGAACCTTTCCGTGATGTTCCACAGCATGACCAACAGCATCGTTGCGCGGGCGGCGTTCGGCAAGAAGCGTAAGAACGCGGCCGAGTTCATGGCGGCCATCAAGGCCGGCGTCGGCTTGTCGAGCGGCTTCTGCGTCCCGGACCTGTTCCCGACGTGGACCACCGTGCTGGCCAAGGTCACCGGCATGAAGCGCAGCCTACAGGACATCCACCAGACGGTGGACTCGATCCTGCAGGAGATCATCGCCGAGAGGAAGGCCATCCGCGACGAGAAGATCAACAGCGGCGTCCAGAACACAGACGAAAACCTCGTCGACGTGCTCATCGCTTTGCAGGAGCAAGGTGGCTTCGGCTTCCATCTCACCAACAGCAGAATCAAGGCCATCATACTTGTAAGAAGCATTCATCATTGTATATGGTCTTGGAGGTAAAATACTGTACACGCGTGTTCAAACTCAGTCGCGAGGTGCATCCATGAAGGACATGTTTGCCGGAGGGACGGGGACGTCGGGATCGGCGATGGAGTGGGCGATGTCAGAGCTGATGCGCTACCCGGCAGTGATGAAGAAGCTCCAGGGGCAGATCAGGGAGGCTTTCCGGGGTAAGGCGGTGGTGACAGAGGGCGACCTGCAGGCGAGCAACCTCCGTTACCTGAAGCTGGTGATCAAGGAGGCGCTCCGGCTTCACCCGCCGGCGCCGCTGCTTGTGCCGCGAGAGAGCATCGAGGCTTGCGAGCTGGAAGGGTACACGATCCCGGCCAAGTCGCGGGTCATCGTCAACGCCTTCGCCATCGGCCGCGACCCCAAGTACTGGGACGACCCCTGAGGAGTTCAAGCCGGAGCGGTTCGAGGAGGGTGGCGTCGACTTCAACGGCGGCAGCTTCGAGTTCCTGCCGTTCGGGTCCGGCCGGCGGATGTGCCCCGGCTTCAACTACGGGCTCGCCAGCATGGAGCTCGCGCTCGTCGCGATGCTCTACCACTTCGACTGGTCGCTGCCGGAGGGCGTCGAGGAGGTCGACATGGAGGCGGCGCCTGGCCTCGGCGTGCGCCGCCGCTGGCCGCTGATGCTCTGCGCCACCCCGTTCGTCCCGTTGGCCGCAACGACCAACTAGCGGGAGGGACATTGAAGTAAACATACTAGCTCCATGAGTCCATGCAGGCCTACGGTCGTGCTGGCTACGTATTTCCGCGCGTCCATGGATATATCTCGAGCACCACTAGTGCCCTGTGCTGTTTATGTTTCTAGCCCGTGCCGTGTATTATGAAAAGTTTTACAGATACGTGCTGTAAGACTTGGGTCATGTTATTATGAGACCATAATACTCCGTAGTCAATAAGATCCCTTGTTATTATCAATAAATTTATAATGGTACTCTATACTGGGACTTGTAAGGTCGTATCTCACCAGATCCAACGGGCAAAAATTTGTTACCAAAGTAACCAAGTAGGAAACTGTTTTTCTTATTAAAAATCAAAAGATTGGATGCCACAATTGTTATCCTAACAGGCTAACAATAACAATTTGATAACAGAGGGGTAATTTGTTTTATCTAAAATAAAAAATGGGTAGGGGTTGCATACAGCAAGGAAGGAAGAATCTACAGTGCGAAACTGATCAAGTAACATAAAGAAAGGGAGAGGTTGTCGGTTTGAGTGGTTAACTCGTTGGAGTGGGAGCTAGCCATCCCAGATTATTCACGCTAATCGCATTCCTGAAAGAGTGCGGGGTGAACCGGCTAGTGCTCAAACTCCAGTCCCCATGCCATGTTCCTTGAGTGGTAGAAGACTAATTTACCCTCTGGTGTCAAGTAAACATCTAAGTAGAAAATGAGCTATTGGAGACTTAAATAATAATACTCCCTCCGTTCTAAAATATAAGCATTTTTAGGTTTAATCAAAAGTTTTGTACTTTAACTGCTAACTAGAAAATCAAAGCAGCGTTGCCGCTTATAGGTTGCTTTCGTGATGTTACTTGTACTGAGCTCATTGAACTATTTCTGTTGATCATAAATGATTTAGTTTGTAGGATGAAGAAATAGTATCAAATATTTATATTCAAATTATAAACTATAAACTGAATGTGAATGTTTATTTAGGATCTTTTTACCAAATTTGAGCACCATAGAGTTGTTGGATAATTCTTATTATCATGAAAAAATTAACAAAATTATCGATGATATGGTGAAGGCCCTTGTAGTAAATATGTTACCTGAGATCATGATAGTGCATTATGTTATAAGCGGGTGTACGGCTTTATGTTTGGATATCACAAGCACAATCCTTCGTACTAAATACCAATAACAATTGGACCTTCGAGTTTCTTTAAATAGTTGTTGATATTTTCTAGTAGATGCAGAAATTAGGATCACATACATCGATTGATCACTGCAGTTTTGTAAAATATATAAAAAAACAAATAATGATTTGATACCCATGTATCTTGGTTAATCTTGAAGATACTCCAAAGAAATACAGTACCAAATTGGAGGCTTTATCTGGATTATATTTAACGGCATCAAGCATAAATTTATGATGCACATCATAATCCAGGAGTACATTCCAATGCATGTTAGTGTCTTTTTGCCTTTCACCGATACACCTAGTAGATTAATAACTTGATATGTAGGAATTTACATATGTTGTTTCCTTATGTCCGAGAAACGGGAGAAATACAAGAGTGATTACAAGCATATTATATTGCTATGATCCTCCTAATTATCTTATTAAGAAATATGTTGTACAAAAGAAAATAAATAAAAAACCTACTATTCGTTCATATTATGAGATAAAGCTATGGTTTGCTTTGCTCACATATGATTGGATTAAAAATTAGGCCTCCTTTGATTGAAGGATTGTTCCTGTTTTCTACATTTTTCTTTTGAAATTGAATTAATTACTGTAAAATTTATGTTAGATTCTTGTGAAATTCTTACATTCCAAAGGAGACCTTATACTATACTTGGAACAACAACACGGTCTACAAAGCATAACTTTGATTTTGATTTTTTCTAAAAATATTTATCAAAAAGTGACATACATATACTTTTATAAAAGTACTTTAAAAAAAATATTCATATGATTTTCATATTTTTAAACTTAACAACTTAAAAGTTATTTGTAATTTATATTCTCAATATTTGACTAAAGCAAAGTTCAAAATGATTGAATTATGAGTATAGAGGGAGTACTCAATACTGCATAGTTTGGTATAAATGTGTAGAGCAATGGAGGTCACTTGAGAATTTAGCTTTTGCATATACTTGCCCAGGTTAACATGCACTTGATCATGCTAATGCAGCCTGCTAGCTCCATCTAGAAGTGTTGGCCCACTGGTCAGCCCTAGCTCTCTCTCATCCCTGAACTTATTCGCACAACACATCAGCCTCTTTTTGCTCTGTTCCATTTCTCCCTCACTCTGCTACAGCAGCAATCCATCACTCATCAAATTTGACACTTGCATTGGCGGATCTATCCATTAACCCTATTTCAATTCCCCCACCAATTTAGCACTCGGTGCTTTGTATTTTTAGGAACCAGAAAACGAGCCGCTGCTAGGAGATGCGCGTGGGCAGCAGGCAGAGTCCGCACGGTGGAGGAGCGGAGGCAGCAGCAACAGTGTAACGATGGTCGCGCTCGAAGTAGAATAAAGATTAGGAAATGAATGAATGATTGAGATTTAGTGAAATAGATGAATGAATGATTAAGATCTTCTACCTTTATTTTCGTTTTTCAATCTCTTTCTTATTTTCGGATAACCAAACATCTCTGCGACTTAGAAAGGGATCGGGGAGGAGACTGGGTGGACTCAGTTGGCCGTTTGGTTCGGGATTCGTCGAATAGCAGTGAGGGGCAGATGGCTGCGGCAGGCAGCAGCGCGACGGGGCGGCTAGCGACGGAGGCAGTGGCGATGGCAGCCATTAGCGACAGCGCTCGGAGCGACGCGAAGCTTCTGGTTCCTGCAGTGGAGAAATCAGTGGAAGCGTTGATGTGTGAATCAACGGCTATGATCAACGGACCAATCACAGCTTGAGAAGTGCTTTAGATAGTAAGAGATGATGTATAACTAATAATGTTTTATCATATAAAAATTATATTTTTTGAATTTATCATAAAATAAGTTTTCATAAAAAGTATATTTTATATTATAAATTATGTAATTTTTTAGATATTATTAGTAAAAGTTAAAATAATTTGACTTTATTCAAATTTAAAAATGTTTATATTTTGAAACAGATATAGTACACTATGAACAAAATATTTACATAACACCTATGCGTTTGAGCTCAGATACAGATTTGATGATTATGTGTTTAAGATCAACAGAATTATATTTAGATGATAGAAAGCTTATACTCCTGGTAGGTAATGGTGGATTAACTAGATTCGGGGAGGCCTGTTGGTACCGGCTCGTTAGAATGAAACCATGAACCTATTTTAAAACTTAAAACAACACTCCTTCCATTTTTACCTAAAATTATAATCCTAAGGACAATATTAAAAATAGAAACGAATGGAGTATTATGCGTTTTAGATAATTACACCACTATATAAGAGTCCCACTAAAGCACATCAAATAATATACTTTTACCTCTCGGTAAGATAAGGAATCAATCTCATTCGTTTAATTTTATACTCCTTATCAAAATAAGTGTTTTTTTATTTTTTAAACTTGCATTTTTGACCATTCATCTTATTTAAAAATTTGTAAAAATATTATTTATTTTATTATAAAATAATTTATTATTAAAAGTACTTTAAGCTTAACTTATTTATTTTTATATTTTTGTAAGAAACATTTCAACCATGGAACGGTAGAAACGCCGATTGATTTCGCTTTTTCAACTGGCTTTGTGAATCGGCCGAGGAGGTGTGAAACGGTCCACTTTTTTCTAAACGGATTGAAATATGTATATTTTTGAACAGTTAATAATTTTCGGCAATTTTAAATTTTTTTCTCAAGTTCTCAAAGTTTTTAAAATTTATTATTTTTTTATTCTCAAAGTATTTATTGAATTTGAATCACTGAAAATTTGTCAAATAATTTTTAAAGTGATTCTGTTTCTGACCAGAAAAGACGTTTGTAAAATGAAACTGAAACCTTTATGAATCAAAACCGTATCAAACGCACCTTTATTTTGGGGATGGAGGAGTAGTTTCTAAAACTGTGGCAGATATCAGTTTTCAAAACTGTTTAATAACTTTTTAAACTGATGATTGGAATTATAGAAAAGTTTTACCTTCAGAAGTAAAAAAATTATTTATTCATCATGATTTATGCAAATAGACGGTTCACAATTATTTTAGTATGTTATATAATCTACCATATATAAACCATCATTTACAAAAAAAAACCGTGGAAGCCAGTTTGGTTTTGCACTTTTCCATGAAAGTTGTTCGATTGCTCCGGTTGACCCGTTTTTGGAAGGAAAAAAACAATAATTTTGAAATTTTGAATAAATAAAAATTAAAAAACTAATTGGTAAACTCGTGAAACTACGGAGGGGAAGAAACATTCGGTTTCAAAATTTAAAAATTCAAAACCGATGAAATCGTTTGGTAATAAAAAAACTGAATGATTTACTGTAGCATTTAACTAAATTTAATTTAAAATCTGATTTTTGAATTTGATACGTTTTCGACCGGTGGGCCGTAGTGCCCGTGGTTTTAAAAAACCGTTCTCCTTGATGTGTCAACACGATTTGGACCCCGTGTTCTTTTCCAGCGAACTTGAGTGGGGTTTTTTTCCAGCGAATCATCCCGCTCGATCCGGTTCCAGGTCATCGCCATCGCCGGCTCGCCGTCTACTCCTCCCTCCTTTCCCCCAACCTCTCCTCCCGTTTCCCAATCCCCTGCCAATCGATCTCGTCATTATGCACAACTCCAAAGCCGCCGCCGCCCCCATGTACGGCGCCCCAGCCTACGGCGTGGCCGCCCCGTCCACCGGCGGCGGGTACGTCTACCCGGCGCCCGTCAATTCCGGCTCCGGCGGCTACGCCAAGATCCCCAACTACCCAGCGCCAACCTCTTCCGGCACCGATGGCTACCGCAAGATCCCCAACTACCCGACGCCTTCGTCGTCGTACCCCAGCGCGGTCCCCTCGCAGCCCCCGGCGCAGCAGCATCAAGCACCGATCCACGACCCCACCGCACCGCCGTCCCCGCTCGCGAAGGCGGCCGAGCTCTTCACGCGGGTCCGCGCGCAGGGCCAGGCGCTCGTCGCCGCGCGCCGGCCCTGGGCCGAGGTGTTCCGCGCGCCGGCCTTCTCGAAGCCGCCCTCCCTCGGCGAGGCGCTCGCGCGGGTGCGCCGCAACGGCGGCTACTTCCGCGCCAACTACGCGCTCGCGGTGGTCGCCGTCGTCGCCGCGTCTCTGCTCTGGCACCCCGGCACGCTGTTCGTCCTCCTCGCGCTCTGCGCCGCGTGGTTCTTCCTCTACTTCGCACGCCCCGCGCAGGGCGGGCAGCCGCTCAGGCTCTTGGGGACCGAGTTCGACGACGGGACCGTGCTCGCCGCGCTCTGCGGGGTCACCGTCATCGTCATGCTGTTCACCAACGTGGGCTGGAACGTCATCGGGTCCGTCCTCATCGGCGGTGCGCTGGTCGGCGCGCACGCCGCGCTGCGGACCACGGACGACCTGTTCTTGACGGAGCAGGAGGCCGCCGGAGACGGGCTGGTGGCTGCCAGCGTCAGCGCCGCCGGACCCATCCTGCCCACCTACGTCCGCATTGGCTGATCCGTTCCGGTTATGTCCGCCCGTGTTCGCTTGAGATGCAAATTTTTTTCAGGGATCATCGTGGTCTCGCATGCGAGTGATTTTTCTCTCTAATTACCAGATTTGATGATTTCATTATGATGTCTTTTTTGTGTGATCTACTCGTGTAAAAAAAATCTAGTATTGGTGTAAAAATCTGGCTTGTCCCTAGACGTGCAACTTTACTATGAACATATTGCTGTGACTGTGAGTTGGTAATTGGCAAGCTGCTGGTGGAGTTCCATATGTAACGCTGTTACATTTGTTTCAGTAAATGGCATTGTAATATACTAGTAAATCGTTGCCATGAAAAGCTTAATGTTTACGCTTCAGGCTCAATTTTCTCTGTGAATTTCCTAAAATATTTCTGCCTGACAGAAGCTTGTATTGTGACAAGTTCATTCTCTGATCCAGACTTACTACTCCAAATCTGTACTAGCCGTTCACAATCTTGGAAAATTATTGTGGATTTTGGGTCTTGTTCTTTGTTGTCTTTTTTTTGTATATTGCTGAACTTCACTCGAGGTTTGTATTTTACGGTTTTGAATTTTATTTTCCTTGGTGATTTGTGTGCATCACTCCTTGGTCAAGTCAAGGCCAACGGCAGCGTACACCGCCGTCTTCTCCAGGTCCGAGAAAGCCTTCTTCTCCGAGTCCGAGAAAGCGGAGACGGGCTCTCAAACCCCTGCATTGCGTGAACACCGCCATGGCTACCGCGCTCTTGGTCCGCCGACGCACCAGGCAACGTGGAGCCATGGAGCAAAGAAAAATCAGGATAAAGTCACCCTAAATTCTTCATCAGATTCCTTTCAAAAAAATAAATTCTTCATCAGAAAACTATACAAGTAAACTATAAACTTATTTAAGTTACATGTTCTAAAAACCAAAGAAAAAAATTATAATTTTGTTTTTTATCCTAGGCTGAGTGAGTGAGGATGCACAAGAGCGGAATCGGGCAGAGCATTTCTAATTCTAAGTTGAGCCCGGTGAGGTTGCCCTGCGTAATGCTAAGCTGCAGAGCGCTGGAGGCACGGCGACAGTGCAGCTACGGAGCCGGGGCTCGCTGACGGCGGCGGCGGTAGCCCAGCACCATGACGAACTCCTCCGCAGGCCTGTCCAGCGACGCTTGGACGGGCTGTCCCCGCTCTTTCCGCGCGCACAGGTCGACCAGGTCCTGCAGCGTGCTGGAAGGGCTGATCGGCTCGCCGTGGCATGTGATCTCCACCTGCAGATGAAGAGAGAAGCGGCATCGATCGGAATTTGTCAGCTTAAAACTTGTAGTACTACTTAGTACTCCCTCCGTTTCAAAATATAAACATTTCAAGTTTAGTCGAAGTCAAATTTTTATCACTTTGATCACTAATAATAAAGAATTAGTAATGTTTTATCACATAAAAGTTATATTTTTTGGATTCATCACGAAATAAACTTTCATAAAAAGTATATTTTTATATTACAAATTATGTAATTTTCTATCTATTATTTAATTCAAAGTGATAAAATTTGACTTTAACTAAACCTAAAAATACTTATATTTTGGAATGTAGGTAGTACTTCAACACGTTCCAGTAAAACTGAATAGGACGATATGGTGAATCATTGAAAAATATGGCATCAGCAAATGGTCGCAGCACTGATGTCAGATCAAATATTTCTGTTGACCAAATACACTACTACTCCATATATTAAGCAGCATCCTGATATCAGACCAAATATTTTGTTCAGGGTTTTGGTCTGTTGACAAAGAGTAATGGCACTTGAGACTCACCTCTTCTTCATTTATCAGGTCAAGTTTGGTCATGATGTACCTCTGGACGGAGGAAATCTTCAAACTTCCATCTCTGAAAACACAAATAGGAAAAGCCGTTTTTAAATACAAAAATAACTTAATTGACAAGATGCGCTTTGTAAGGGTTTGCAAGATTGGTAGTACATTACTATTGGCGACAAATTCTCAAGATAGTGCTGTGCATTTTGCTGCTAGTACTTATGGCTATTATCTGAATAAAGCAAGATCATTTACACCAAGGCGAAGGTCTGATTTGTTCATAACAAAAAATGGGATAGTATCATTATTTTAAAATTTGTACATTTCAGGAAAACAAACATTACGAGCGCCAGAGTATATTAAACAGCCTGAGGAAGGGAAACTGGACAAATATCTTTATAAGGCTAATAAGAGGACACAAAACACAAGAGCCTTCAAGCATGCCAAGAGTCACGAAATTGGAGGACAAAAGGAAACTCACTTTATTCTCAAGTAATTCTTCGATAACTGTGGCAGTTGTGGGTCTTCTTTCCTGAAAATCACATTGCCTTTTAACTTAAAACTATGGAAGCAAAAGGCTCATCTGAATCAGTATGAATATTGAAAATCATATGAACTTACTGGTTTGGCGAAGAAACTAACAAAAACCAGACTGGAGTACTTGCCGCGCCATGCAAAGCATTGGTGCCTCCATAAAGTGATTTTTGTTTCAAATGATCCTCCTCAGTAGTCTTTTCTTTCAATGAGGCAGGTTCTAAAGAACTGGCTTTATTTTCCCCTCTAAGTCTTGACTTATTTGAATGCGTCCTTGCCCTTGTTCCAGATCTAACAACTTCAATTTCAGTGTCTTCTTTCATCATATGGAGTTCACCCTCTTTGTTCTTTATCAGCCGTTTCTTGACGGCTCGAATTTTGGGAGTTGATCTAGATGATTTCGTCCTGTTTGCAGCATCAACAGAGGAATTCAGAAGTTTCCAGAATTCCTCCTCATCAGTTGTCTTGCCATTCTTTTTATATTCCGACAATAGCTTCACTGAAGCATCTACATCTGCATTTTGCTGTTTTGGAGCAAAATCATTTGTTAAAGAAAAATTAAAGAAAATACACGTCAATAGCGCACATGAAAGTATGTGATGTTACAGATACATCAGACAGTTCATATTTACCTGTTTTTTGTTTGCAGTTGTTACAGCCTTTGTGGATTGTGGTGCTATGTGTTTCTCAAACGTCTGATCTTGCCTTTCAGGTTTAGCTGATAATTTTGTGGTTCCTTTTTTATCGGTAGAAGTTGCATTAGACGTGGTTCTTCTTCTTGTAGGTTTGGTTCTTTTGCCTGTTGAACCAGCCTTTACCTCTAGCCTTGGATTTTCAACCACCAAGGAAGAAAGGGACCTCTGTTTTCTCTTTGCTGGCAGTATAGCAATTGGACCCTTTGGAGAAGCAACTTCTTCCCTCTTGATTGGAAATAGCTTATTCCTAATGTCTTGAAGGTTATTGTCAGGCCTTCAAACAAAGATAACTTCAGTTTAATTAGGTTGCAAGATATAGTATTGACTACTGAGTCTAGATTACTCGATGCAGTAAACAGGTATAAGTGGCTGAAACACTAAAGCCCAATAATTTTATTTCACAAAACAAGTCGAGGGAAAAATATTTAAAATGGAACGGCACCGGAAAAGGTAGGCAGCTAACACAGAGGTTGTTACAGCTATTCAACACGCATGTAATATGGCAAATATTAACAGATTACAGGAAGTCCCCTCTATCAATATATATGTATATAATTATGCTGTTCCATAAAGATTCATAACTTCTGGGAAGAATATAACAGTATAGAGGAAAATTAGATCATTAGTCCTAATACTTTAAGTTAAATAGAGAAGATTAACCTATATTAACGAGCGAGCTAAAGCTATAAAGTGCAGACATCCTTAGCGAATAGCCGTCTTATGCATTGGTCTCCTCCATTGTGATAATCTCTCTAAACCTTTTCTCCATTTTGACCATACTGCTCCTAACACCGTTTCAAAGTTCACCAGAAAAGTTCCAAGATACAGATGCTGATCATACTAAGATGAATTCTGGGACTCGTGCCACTAATAGTACAAGAATGTGCTTCTCAAATAATTTGAAATCAGAACACAATGTCAGAGTGCTGAACGAAGAAATGAAGAAGTGCTGAACAACGATTCTACCTGAGTTTCTCTTCTGGATCACAACCAAGATCAATGTTGCAAACTGGGCACCGATCAATGTCTTCATCATTTATTTCCTTCAAGATGCACTCCCGGCAAACTATCAGAGATGGCATTATAAAAGAAACACTGTTAAGGAAAGCAAACCAGATGCAGGAAGGGATTTAAGAAAACTCCATTATATGCAGATGGGAAATGGCTAAAAATGTGCGCCATTTGGCTCGCAAACTATTTTTCGAGAACATGCCCACGCACACATTTCATTGAAAAGTTTAGCGTGCAAATTCTACAAGCTCCTATCAAGTTAAGCATTTCCCTTGGCATTTGGTTCCTGCGAAGACATGTGCTGCTCTATTCATCATGACTACGGTTGAACACTATAGTGACGATGCAGCAGTGTTGCCTAGTTTATGTTGCAATAGGTCAATCAATGCAACGGCACTTTGACATTCATCGAGAACCGAAATAGAAGTCAGGAGCGCAAAAAGAACTTTCATCCATCCTACATCACGAAGACACAAACTATTCCTCTATGTAGCCCCAACTCCCTACGCACACTAAAGTATAGAAGGCAACGTTACTCATGCCTGCCACTGAATTCGGATTCTCGTAATCAGAAGGTAGTTGGACACCATGTTCTGAACACAACCAGACCAGGAACGGCACCACCTCCAAGCTCCGCCACCATCACCATCACCATCGCCAAACCCAGAAGCAACTACAATGAGTCGATGCCACACGCACGCACACAGCCATTCTGCTAGTAAGTGCAACCGCTTTGCAGCTTCTTTTTCCCTTGCACCAAAAGCTCCGCAAGAGTTCATGCCACAAAAGTTGTTCGATCATCCCGCCAGGAAGGCAGTAAACGGGGACCGAACACCACACCACAAGGATAGCACCGGCGGCCAACACCGACGGCCGGTTGTCGGGAGTTCAAGTGTTCTACGGGTTTGCTCCGCCCGAGCTGACCTGCAAGCCGCCCGAGCTGGCGAAAAGCCGCGCGGGTTTGCTCCGGATTGCCAACCCAGTAAACCAGGAACGGAGCACGTGCGCGCGGGGTAAGGGGTATGGCGGCGCCGGGCAACCGAGCGCGCACCTGGGCGGACGAGCCGAGAGCACAAGCAAATATGGCGAAAACGGTCAGAGGCGGTTGCGCAAGTGCGCAGGGCTGTTCTCTGGCGTAGCTCCCGCGGCAGGCGGTGATGCCGGTGAGTGGCTCGGCGACACGCCGATAACAAAGCAGACGAAGTCAAGTAGAAAGCCCGCATCTTTTGGTGATGTTGCAGATCAAGAACAGCAAGCAAGCGCCTCTAAAACGTCGCGAACAGGCAAGCGGCGACGTGGAATTGTGGAAAGAACCACCGCTCGGTCCGCTCCCGACGCCGAACACAAAACGCGCGCGCCTGAGCTCGAGCCGATCAAAAGAAAGCAGCCACCGGACACCTCTGGATCGTCGACAACAGACAGGCAGAAGAAACATGAGAAGACAGAGGTGCGGAACGAACCACCGCCGCCAACGCCTGACACGAAGCGCGCACGCCACGGCGTGCTGAGTTCCTGCAAAGAACGCCAGCCACGAGGAAGCGGGGGCGGCACGGCCTCTGACCGGATCAGGATCCTCGGCAGTCTGCCGAGGCCATCGCCAGCCTGCGGGCCCGCCGGCGCACGAGGACCGCGCGGCAGCGACAGCAGTCGACTGCCGAGTGCCGACTTGCCGAGGATCCTCAGACGGCTGTGAGCCTGTGACCACCCACGTCCAAATACGCGCAAAGGACGCAATCCACGCGAAAGGCGCGGCACCCGCCTGGGATCAAGGAGCTCGCATCGACCACCGGAGCACGGAACGAGAGAACGAGAAGAATCCGACGCGGCGACGCCGAAACCAAACACGCGCGCTGACGCGACGCCACGCGACGCAGCGTCAGAGGCGACCGCCCTACCGACGCGGGGGCGGCGGCGCGGGGAACCACGGGAGCGCCGGGGGGCGCGGCACGCGGGCTGAGACAGGCACAGAGAAGGAACAAGAAAGAACGGGACAGGGCGGCGGGAGCTGGACAAAGTGAGAGAGAACTCACATGTGTGGAGGCACTCGGCTATGGCGGTGGCCTCCCGCAGGAGGCCCCGGCAGAGCGAGCACGTCATGCACACGAAGAGCGCCTCCCTCCGCGGGCGCGCGACCTCCCGCGCAACCCCCATCTCTTCCGCCCCCACCGGGCCACCACCCCCTCGTTCTTGTCCTCCTCGCCCGGAACGGAACTCGTCGAACGATGCGCTCACGGCGTCTCAGCCTCAGCCTCAGGGATACGCAGCGTCCGGAGGTGTCTCCGTGGGCATTATACGGCGGGGGAGAGGTGGCGTATGGCTGGCGGCGGAGGAGGAGCTCCGGCGAGGCGCGGGGGGTGCGACAGACTGGAAGAAGGGGCTGGGGCCCTGGGCCGAGGAGCAAGTCTATTGCAGTGTCGGCCCTGCATTGGTGTGTATAAATAGACGGGTGGGAGGCGATTGCGTGTGGGCGGAGCCGGGTGCGCGTAGCGGCGCGGTGCCTACCGGGGGCCTGGAGAATTTTCAGCCACGGTGTATGTATAGTATGTACTCCATTTCTCTATGTATACGTCCACGTAGGCGCCAGGTACGAAAATACGAATCGAAGTCGGATTTATTTCCTTGTCTTTCTTGCGTATGCTTTCACAGAGTCGCTGGAAAACTGAATACTGAAAATACTGATGCTATCCACTTATTTATGGGAGTTACGTAGTCTCGGCTGCGCGTAAGTTCGTGGTTGGTGATTTAATTTTTTTTTAAAAAATTAAGTGTTGGTGAATATTTTCTGAGTAAATTTTTGGTCAGTTGAAAAGAGATTACTACTGATGGAAAAAAATTGATGATTTGAAACTTTTTTGACACTCCATAATGATGCCACAATGAATCATAAACTAAACTGGATTTTAGTTGTCGATAAAAAAGATCCAAAACTGCACCAAAAAGAAAAATCAAAATTGAAATGAATTTTGATCGAAATGTTACAGTAAATAAGTTGATTTTTTAATTTATTTTGAAGCCCATGAATTTAGGTCCAACTCATATGATCTATGATTTGTGGTGTGAATAAATTATGAGATTTAGTTCGACTTTGCTAGTTAAAATAAAGATGGATCAACTTAAATAGCTAGTGACTCAAAACATGATAACTCTAACTTAACCTTTTTACGCGAAGTAAGAACAGAAGTGTAAGCAGGTTGTTGCGTAGGTGTGACCCACGCAGCGTGTACGTGGTTATGAGTTATATTGGTCTGAGTTATTATATTTATCGAGCAATTTTTCACTAATTTCTTCGATGTTATTTGTTTTCAAGTTTCAAATTTTGAAATTCACCGGTTTATAGATTGTTTTTGCTGATTTTGAAATTTTTTAATCTTTTTTTAAAAAAATCCAAAAAAGTCCGATGAAACAGACGGGATGGATTTCACCGAAATCATGAAAACCAGATGTGTTTTGTTAACTTTGAACCCAAAAATGCAACCGTGGGAAAGAAGAGAGAGAGAGAGAGAGAGAGAGAGAGAGAGAGTCGTTTATGCGAAGGAATGGAAATGTTAGAGCTTTTACAGTTACCGCCGGTTAGATTATTCAGCGGCAGGTTGCTTTCGCTCACTCAACTTGCTCATGAAGACCTCCGGTCCTTACAGTTCCGGACGAAAAGGATGCAGGTCTTTTGTATCGTTTCCCGAGGAACGAGTCAATGTCAGCTATAGCTCGTCGCGAAATGGAAAAGAAAAGGCAGAACTTGATAGAGAAACACTGCTACTGACGATGCCATAATCCTCTCACCTCAAGTCGGTGACGAACGCTCGTCCTCGTGGCACATCCAGGCCAGCAGCATCACCAAGCCAGTAAACAGAACGGTCAGAACGCTTGTTCAGCCGCTGCTCAAACACTTTGTCGGCTCCACGATTGCATCGGGAAGCTCTCGTTTAAGGTCGCTTAGCATTGGCAGAACAAAAATGCCCAGTTCTCAGAATTGAAGCGATCATCCAGGTCAAGGAAATGCCGGTACTTTTGTTGTGGAGCACAGTGCATCTCGTGTGTCACGCAGCAGCTTGGCTTTCCTACATGATCACAAAGAGGCTGAAGCTTTGGGGGAGGAAGTGGACGGACCCATGGCCTTGGTCCAGCGCGCCGGCCTGACCATATCCGGTCCTTTGCTTTTCGGCGACGGTTGGAGAAGAGAACAGTGTGCCGTGGTCTGGATCGGAGTGGACTCTGTGACGAGTGATCGGGAAGGAGTGCCATAGCCATGCTTCCGGTTGGTTCGAGCTCCAAAACAGTGGAGATCAATCAACCGAGGACACAGATGCTGCGGCGAGACATGACATTGACATTCCGTGTCGCGTGCTGTGCGAACGGATAAGCAGGGCAGCGTGTCTTGGCGCACAGTCGAACAGATACGTCGGGTGCACTCATGGGCCTGTTGGGCGCCGGGCTTTGCGCAAGGACGCCGAGGAGAGCAGGAGAGCCGCGGGGAGGCGGGGACTCGACCATGCGGTGGCCAGGGCCAGAGCCTGCGTCTTCGTCTGCGTCGTCGGGCGCAGGACGTCGCACGCAGCCGGCAAGCCAGCGACTGCAGGGTGCACGAGCGACCGCAAGGCCGTGATCCCGACGGCCTTTTCTGTTCGAGTGTGGTTTCCATGGAGAGCCAGACTGCTGGAGAGTGGAGGATCGGAGCGCAGTGTGGAAGGTAACTCTCGAATCAAGGCCGCGGGGGCGACGCTACCGCCAGATCAGGAGATGAGGAGAGCGGCTGGCCGAAGTAGAGCTGCGTGCGTTTAGTTTGGTCAGGTGACAAGTGTTAAATTAGCCCAGAAGGACAGAGATACTGCAGCGAGAGAGGCAGACTCCACCGGCGAACCAACGAAGAAAGGAACACAGCTGTGGTACTCGTGCCCCCATGGCCTCAGGGATCTTACTCGTAGACCCCAGTGATTGAAGCGAAGGCGAGTGGTAGTACTAGGAGGAACAGCGGGTGCGGAACGTCAGTTCCCTAGCTCGCCGAGAGCGACTTCTCTGGGGCATGGATTCCGCAGACAAGCCAGCCAGCTTGCCGAGAATCTACGCGCCAGGCCAGGACGCCCGCATCGGTGGAAGCCTCCAACAATTACCACGTTTTCACCTCGCAGGAGTATATTCTTGGGAGGAAGAACTGGAGACCGGCGGCGATCGCCCGGATCAGTTGTCGCCGGCCCCAAGCGTCTTTGGAGTTTTGGAGCAAAGCGGCGATGACATTCGCCGAGCCGACCAGCCACGAGACACAAGTCACAACACAGGCCACCTGCTCCGTCCGTGCCTGGTTTACACGGAGTAGATTCTTCATTCTTCCCCTAGAACCGAAGAAACCCGACAAGGGTTGGGTCCCCCTCCCCCCCTCGAGCATGACGGGTTGTTGACGCTTCAGTTCTTTTTTCTTCTTTTCCGTCTCAGGCATGCCGGGCCCTTTCTTACTCGGCTGGGCCGTTTGGCATACACCACATGGACCTGGCTTTAGCTCAGTTCGGTTGTCGAGGCAACAATTGCCACAAACATGCTCGTCCTCTTCGAGCCCATTACTGGCCCTGCGTAAAGCCACAGTCCCAGGCTCCGGCCCAAGTCGATCTGTCCGATGACGATCCAACGAGCATCGAGAGACGAACTGAACAAAACAGAGAAGATGCATTCCAATGGAGCCGGCCGCCGCGTCGCTCGTCGTTCCCCCCGCCGTCCTCTGCGTGCCGCTCCACGGGGCCGACCCTGTTCCGGTGCTCCGCTACGCGCCGCGCCGCTGCAGGACCCCGTCGTGCGGCGCCGTGCTCAACCCTTTCTCGCGGATGCACCACGGCGCAGTTACCACTACGCGCTCATGATCTGAACTGTGGTAACTTTCCGTAGTTTAGTTCAGATGTCTTGTTGCTGCTATCGCAATTACCAGCACGTAAAGCCTGGGTGTTTCTTCCGATGACTTTGCAGCTATGTTAGTTTTTCACTGCTTGGTCTTCGATTTTATAAATTAAAAAAACTTGATCTGCGAGGTAAGATCGCCCCGCGGCATTATATTAAAAAGAACATCTTCTCACGCAGATCAAGAAAACTCTTGAACTTGCGTCACTCTTACACAGCAGCACCGTAGCCCGTGATGCACATTAGCACATCCCATAGGACTTTTTATGTAAACGTTTAAGATTCAGGGACTTGTGTCCAGCATTTGCGATACAACAAGGTGGCTATGCCAAGATCCACTGAAGCACACAGAGGTTTTGGGGCGAACCGATCCTGGAACCTGCGATCCTTTCCGTGAAATGTTGGTACGAGGTTCAATCCGCTCCTGCTTTTCCATACGAACCTCTGAGCCGTAGACTGCTCCTGTTCGAACCTTTTGTTTTGATTATACAACTCACAGAGCAAATTTTACAAGCAACGATGGCTTGGCGTGGGTTTGAAGTGCATCACCTCCAGCGTCAGCCATACACGGATGATGTGCTGGTAAAGGCGCAGCTGCTCCAGCATGACATGCAAAACGAGCTCAGGGAGCTTCCGCTCGAGGCGCGCCCATGCTTGGAGTCTTGGAGAGCAGCTATGGCGAGTGCGTGTCAAGGCAGTGGAGGATGAGGCGGTCTTCCCCGCTGGCGGCGGGCATCGCAAAGCCGAGACAGTAGCCGTACGCATTCAACATCGACCGCGTCACATCTAACGACTACCGAATCGGTGAAATAAGCTAGATTAACTAAGTCAACACCTGGATTTAGCCTGGATTGAAACAGGCACTGGGATAGGGCGGCTGCAGCGACGAGCTTGATTTGGGTTTGGTTCACCTTAGGATCGAACGGTTCGCTACTCTATCTGGTCCGTTTCAATACAGGATCAAACCGAATCGATTCGAAAGCAATTTTAAGGTTCGATTCCTAGGTTACGACAGATCGAGCCACTCCGTTTTCAGGCTCGGGTTTTTGTTGCCTGTTTCTGAAGCAGAGTTTTCCACAAGATACAACAGGTGGGCTGCACCTCGATCGTCAGACAATGCTGCTGGGTAATGCGTTTGATCAGGAAGCTGCTGTAACGGTTATGGCCACTTGGCCAGGCTTGCCTTTCACAGGGCAGAGACATACCACGTTAGAGATGTTATACGATGGCTTGACAAGATGCTTATCCGTTTTACTGCTAATTTTGAAAACTATGCTCCTGAAGACCCATCTACACCCCGGCTATCAACAAACTTCTCCTCTCTGTATCCCCAGTCCATGTACTACCTGCGGAGGTCACAGTTCTTTGATGGTTTCAACAGCTCAACTGATGAAGCTGCTTTCTTCCAGTTGATGCTGAATGGGGAGGTGTTGTGGGGTCTTCAATCAATATTCAACCTTCACAGTGTTCATTTCATGGACCACCTATTCCTATTCTACTACTATATGTCAGGTCTCTCTCTCCTGATGTCATTTTACTATTTGATTCATACTTCTATATTGTGATTCATTATGGTTCTGGAATAGAAAGACGTGGAGCTTGTCCATGTTGGTACTGTCCCAGCTGGAGTTTGGTCTATATGTGGTCCTGAAACTGCTGCTTTAATATGGAACTAGAAACACTGCGCGGCATTGCCGCGCTTCTCCTTACTCTTGTCATCAATTGGATAGCCCTTGTTTGGATAAATAATTAGTTTGAATCAACAAAAAATGAAATGTGAAGCCCTAAGCACTCTTAAATTGGAAAACAAAATTAAATGCAAAACAAATGGATTATCTTTTTTTACTGACTGCCCTTGAGATGGCAACAGGGACCCACCATCCATTAACCCATACGTAAGTACTCCATTAGAGGATTGGTGTGGGGGAATTATTATTCCCATGAACATAATAGGTGTGTGTATGGAGAAGTAATACTTGAAAAGTATGTACTCATCGCTATCCCTAGAATGACCAACTTCTCTTATGCCATAATCTGCCTATTTTAATATATACAATAATAAGGTTAAATTTATACATTCATCATCGATACACTGGCCATTCAATGATTGCCAAAGTGAGAAAAGCTCCAACACGAATGAGTGCTTATACTAAATTGAATATGCATGTGAAGTAAACCAAAATAATTTATCAACTGAGAAATTATTTTGAAATTGAAATTATGGTAAAGTAATCTCATAATGTATAGCATTTTAATGCTACAATTTCACTGTTGATTGAAATGTGTTTTTAACAGAAGCAAATCATATAAAGTAAAAAAGAAATGAAAGGTGCCTTCGTGACAATAATAATATGTCATTTCAGATTTCCATGTAAAGGACAAAAATTAACAAACCTTTTCGGTATAGCACGAATCAGTTCCTACTGCTAATATTGTTTTGTATAACATGCTGCAAGCAGATATAACAATAGTAATGAGTAAAATAGTGGAATGTCTAGTAATTTTTTTTTGTCATATCGTTCCTGATTTTTATTCATGCCACTTATGAATATACAATTTTCAGCTATTCGTGTGGGATTATAAAAGCAAATGAGCGTGTATGCAATGTAACCAAACAACTCTATGCGAGTGGGATTTTCGTAAGCACCTGACGAGCAAGCGGGTTGTCCTAGCCAGCAGATGTCCCCAGCGCTCAACGCAGCAGAGATCGTAGACGGATTGATGAACTGATGAATGCGTGAGCCTGGCCATTGAGTATCAGCATGCCGCTGAGCGCGTGCTTTCTGCGTTGCTTCCTCCAGGGAGAAGGAAGGCTTGGGGATGGTTGTTTGGCGGAGGCGAGATGCAGGTAGACACCTGAAGCCTGTAATCCGACATAGAACAGCACGCCTAAGTCTAAAGCAGTTTGATTCTAGACCAGATCTCAGATAAGACAGAACAACCGAGTGATCAACCTGTTGAGCAGCGATCCAGACACACCAATACGTCTGCTTCCTCGGACTCGGCGAGGAGCGCGATTGGGGCGCCGACGGGAGGCGGTCCCTCTGGCAGCAGGGATAAGTATGGCAGAGTACGGCGGTGACGAACGGCTGCACGATCGAGGTCCTGCGCGTCGGTCAACGTGAAAGCCTCGTCCTCCTTCCGGTTCCTCGTCGCCTCCTCCTCCTCCTCGTCAGCGGGCGTTGGCGGCGCCGAGTCACCATCGTCGATGGAGACGGGGATTGTGCAGCTTGTGCCCCAGTCGGTGCCGAAGAAGACGGAGGTCTGGCAGATGCGGAGAAGCACGACGTCGTCCGGGTGGAGGTAGTAGTTCTGGACCCCCCACTTGATGACGAAGGTGAACTCGTTAGAGACAGCGATGCGGCCGCGGAAGCGGCGACGAATGGTTCGTGTTTAACAAGTACCGCGGCGGTCGTTCGTGTTTAATCGAATGGTTCATATTTTTTTGTGACGTGGCTAAATAAAGTTTAAGAGAACGCATGATGTCGTTTGTGTTTAATCAAATGGTTCATATTTTCTCGCTGACGTGGCTAAATAAAGTTTAAGAGAACATACGGCGTTTAATATAATATATATAGGCTTTGTGTTCGCAGATGAAGTTTACATGCAAGTTTTTACTGAGCACTTGCAGTAATTGGTTGTTCAGGATTAATGTGATAATGTGGATTATTTATTCGCTATTTTCTGGTCCTCTGCTTGCATATACTGGGAGAGTTCTACTGCATGGGATCTCCTGAGTTATGTGCACTTTAAATGGGGGATGTACTGGCTTTCGCTGTCATTTGCAGCACATAACTTCCACGTAATCGTTGGGGTGTTTTGACTCAATTGGTGCATGATCCGGGGAGGACGCCCATTGTTTGGTCCTGTTTTCAAGAGAATATCATATGTTTGACAACCCTTCACACAAAAAAATAAATATATTGTCATCTTACATATCGGTTATGTTTCCCTAATCATAAATGTGTTATGAATAAAGTATGTTTTGGTTTGTTTATGCAATGTACTTGGCCTTGGCAACTCTAGCAAGAGCAAGGAAGCTTCATTCTGTGATCATGCCATCATGTCCCGAAACCAACCGTCTCAATGACCCAAAGAGACAGATAGACTAGGATTATACTAATGGATTCCCCATCACCAGGCACATGGCCTGTTCCCTCCACTTGATCACATACAGATTACCAAATATTATTTTGATAAATTAACAGTCAGATTAACTTACAGGATACCATAATAATAGTAGTCTCATTGATGCCCTTTACTTAACAATCACACAAGCTCCATTAACAACACTGGAATAAAATCACCAAGTAGATCCTGGTACACATGGTAGGGAACATCACATAACACCAATCCAGCTACACACAGATAGATTATTGCTTCTGGTACATGAACAAATTAAACATGACAACTCTCCTTTTGATCCAACTAGTAATTAAAACATTGTGTTTCTAGGAAAACCATAACACACTGCCAGGGCACCAATCTTATGACATCGTGCTTAGCATATTATTACTGAGTCTTGTTCAGCTCTTGGTCTTGCACTTGTCCTTGGATCTTGGTGCTGTGTTTTCAATAAAAAGAGCATGTACAGTTAGGATTAACATATACATCTTGACATGTTAGAAAAATTTAGGTGAGACGCTAACCAAGACCAATGGCTTCAGAACTCTTCATGATCCTCAGGCGTTTGCATGACTCGACAAACATCCTGCAGAGATAATGGAACGTCATTGTAAGATACTGTCATTGCTTAAGTTCATTCTTATCATGGGTAAGTAAATATGGAAAGTAGTCATGGCACACAAGGATGAACATACTCCCACGGGACGTCGCCGACGAGCATCCAGTCACCATCCTTGTCTTCATAAGTAGTGACAACATCAGCACCGCTCACCGGATCAACCAACTTGCCCTCATTCATGTTGTTCCCTGGTAAGATGGATCGTTGATGCAACTCTTATTTAGTTCAGGTCAACTTTGCATTTCCAATGCACTTGATAATTCATATGGTGCATAGCTCCAATGCCGCTAATGATTTACCAGTTGTGAAGGTGCTGAACATCTTCTTAAGAGCAATGGAGAGATCCTTGTAGCTGCTGTACATGTTCAGGTCCACCTTGCGCAGGTAGGGCGCACCGTCCATGCTGACTTTCACGAAGGCGGAGCTGTTGCTGCTCGTGTTCGCAGCAGGAGGCTGCTGCTTCTGAGGTTCCTCTTCCTTCTTGGTCTTCACAGACTGGACGGTCATGACATTCCTGCGGTATGATCGGACTGGTGGCCAACCCACAGCTTGTGCCCTGTTTTGTAACACAATAGCTCAGTTATAATTACTTGATTTTTTTCAGAAATTGGTTCAAACTCCAGCTCGATCAAATTGAGATTCCTCACCGTTGAAAAAGTGGAAAAGCTTAAAAAAAAACCCTTGTAAGTGGATGATTCATCTAGCTAGAGTTAATGCGCATGTTACTAGATTCCTGCTGGTGACCAGCCCTGCTTTAACTACTGTGCGATTGCCACGATTTTCTGCTACTGATACTCTGGACAATCAAAATGCCATTTGGTTACTGCTACATGAATCATAACCATCACGATTATACAGAAATCACTTCACTAATTGTGTAGTACTTACTATAAATATTTTGTTATATTTATAACCGTTAATTTTGTTTCAGTGGATCAGCTTTTTCTAATGGAATCTGCCAAAAGATGAAGGGAGTATATGAAATACTGATACTAATCGTTCTTTTCTGACATCTACCGACAAAGGCAGGCATCAAATGTGCTTATGTTTCTGATATAAAAAAAGGTGATAACAATTTGCTCGGAACTTTAGTCGCGATAAAGAACATACTGAATGGTTTGCTTTCTGCCGGAGGATCTTTTCTGTGGATATTTTGCCTACTTTCAAAGTATTATACTCGTCCGTATGCGAAGATTATTCGACGTACTAAAAATATTTAAAATCCGGAAGGGAATAGAGGAAAACACCCGGCACATGCACCTAAAGTCGCCTACACGCTTTCTACCAAATGCCATGATGCTGTATTTTGGATTTCTTTTCGCTACTAATATTCCACGATGATGATGATACTTAGAAATTAACGTGCGCCTAGTTCCTTAAATAATGAAATTACCACCTTACTAAGGCTAAAAAAGATGAAATTACCACCTTACTAGCAACCTATCGCTATCGGACATGCAGATAGATCGACATACTTGGGTGCCGGTGGCTTCTCGGCATCAGCGGCCGGAGCCTCCGCTGGCCTCTTGGTCTTCTCGGCGGCCGGCTCCTGCTTGACAACGGCGGCGGCTTCCTCCATGCCGGCCGTGGGCAGCTTCAGCTTGAGGTCGATGGTGTCCTCGAAGCCCCTCTTCCCGGCCTTGGCCGTCTCGGCGCCGCCTCCCGGCAGCCCGAGCCGGAGCTCCGTCCCGACATCGACGTCGGCGCCAGCCATCGGCTCGATCCGCGGCTGGTCGGCTAGCCTGTCGCGGCCGTCGTCGCTGGGTCCCTCACCTTGGACGCCTCCACACTGGCCGCGAGCGGCAGCTTGCTTCCTGGGTCTCTCAGCTCCTCTCGCGGATGTGTCTGTGCAGAAGGCCGGAGATTTGGGGTTGCAGTGGTTACAAGGAGGAGGTGGTGGAAGAGAGGACCCAGGAACACGGTGGAGGGGTGCGTATTTATAGAGGAAGGAAAATAAAAAAATGGGAGATAAAGTGGCAGTGAATACTCCTATTCTAATGTGGGTTTATATGGAGCAATAGCAGTTAGTTAGAGCATGAGTGAGGCTAGTTGGAGGTTGGCGCCAATAGTTTTTGTTTCCATGTTTCCTCCGTTTGGATTCTCTATTCGTGGGCACAAGCCGAGTTGTTAGCACTGCATGTGTGGACTTCCTATTGGATGATTCTTTTAATGGATGAGCTTTTTTCTTTGGTTCATAAACTGGTCTGAACTCACCGTGTATACAAATCAACCACTTTGAGAGTCTCGTTTGGAACGCGAAGAACAATCCCGGTTCCATATGGAAATTGAACTTTACCATATGCGAAAAATTGCGACGGGAAGAGAAAATGAATAGTGATTTAGCTGGTTCTTCAGGGCGGAAGCCAACACATCTTGCTGGATTCTAGTTAGACTGTCGATAAATGAGTATGCAGAAGCTGAACACGCACATTTTCTGCATGGTTTAGCAACAACTGCGCATATTCAGTGCTCAATTATTCAGTTTATTGTGCCAGACTTAACCAGAAAATGGTTTGTGAACAAAGCACCAAACTTTCTTCCGGAGAAACAAAGAAAAAAAGGACCGAAGTAAGGGACACCTTCCCAAAAGAAAGGGGAACAAGGTTCAGATAACAGAGGGGTCTGCATGGCCGGCAGGACGCAATCGGCGCAGACGATCCCGGGGGCCAGCTTGGGCGACTGAATGGAAAGTGGAACTGTACGAGCCGGGCCACCGTGCAGGCCGTGCGCCGACACGTGTCAAAGGATGAGCTGGCCTGCGCCGATTTCGCCGGTGCCTTGTGCTTCGACTGCCTCCCGTGCGTGATGCGTAGCCTGACGTCACCGTTCTCCGGCGGAACCGAACGAGAGTTTTTCACCGCGGGATCCCACTCCACTTCAGTTGGTGGGCCAGCAAGGCATGTGGAGCCCTCCTCCCTCTCGGATCCTTATGCACCCACTTGTCAGGCCCACTCGCCGCAGGATCTACCCGCCTCTTTTATTCAGTCAGAAAGAACCCGCTTGGGGCGATGCATTTTGCAAAATGGGATTTTTGCTAAGGAAATGAGAAGGGCACCGAAACGGCGACAGCTGGAGAGGGAGACACGAGATGATCAGCAAGGCAGGGGAGAGATGAGAGAGGAGCAGTTGGATTCCCGGGTTCTACGGCGGCGGGGCCCACGTGCCGGGAGGGGTTGGGGCAGGTCAACTCAGGTGTCGGCCCCACGCCGGCGTGCATGTGGGCGCGAACGGATTCTCAGCTCCACGCGACCATATTCCGGAATGATTTATAGGCTGCTATAGATTAATTAGGGAGTATTATCATCAACGGTGCCCGGGCCCTAACGGATTAGCAGTATTTCTTGCATCCCAATCATTCTCCACCGCATCGACCTTTAACTTATTTTTTTTAAAAAAAAAAATGAGGTGCACCGGGTTTTGCCATGGTAGTGAAGAGCCAAGAAATGAAATGGCCACATGCGAGTGCAGTAGTGTGCGACTGGGGTGTACCCGGGGAGAAAAAAATGCAACGCACTGACACCGCTCAGATTCAGAACGGTTACCCGAACAGGCAAGGGTTTTAAATAAATTTCTTATACGAAATCCTAACGCGAAGCAAGGCCGCAAAGGGTAACTCGTGCCATTTTTTCACCCCGAGAAAAGGAGCAGCTACGCCGTGGCCGAGATGCCGGTACCCGTTCCCCGGAAAGTCGCGACACCGCTTGGCCGGCCGGCCGGCATCGTAATGGCGGCCACGATCGATCTCACGCAGCGAAGGGACCGGAGAGAAATGCTGTTGGTGAGCCGGTTGACGGGCGCTAGCTCTCGACGCGCGAACAGATCGCCGGTCGATGGTGGATCGGCATCGGCGCGTACGCTTGCGCACGGTGCCTTGCAGGCTTTGGATGAGAGCGGTGTGTTGGGCGGGGCGGGGTGAGGAAAGGAGAGTGGGAGACGAAGGACGCATGGGCATGTGGGTGGTGGGAGTGGAGCTGAACCCAAGGGCCATGTGCCCCGGGCCGGTGCGCCCCGCCGCCCCTCACTGACTGAACCTCCATGCAGATGCCACGCCCTGTGCGTGAAACAGCTCTGAGACTAGCGCCCGGGCGCATGAGCCCCGATCCCGATGCCCCGGCTCATGGACGACCTTGTGTCATCGTCGCGTCACCGTACCATATCAATGACAGATACAAATGGCTCGTGATTACAAAAATTCACCGTAAAAAGATGAGATATGCTGAAAACGATGAAAAAAAAGATAGAGATAAAAGATACATTGAGAATAGATTAAGTTGTAATAGAAAGCGAGGATGATAAATAAATTAAAAAAATTTGAAGATGCTAAGATGACAAGTAATTTGAGACGAAGTGAGTAGCACATACTAATAATGACTGGCATCATCCTCTTCGTTGCAATCTTGCAACCAACGGTGTGATCGGGATTGGAGATCACACACATGTCCGTACCGTTTGAATCTCAGAATTCGGATTCTGAATTTTTGAATTTTAAAATTCAGATTCCGAATTTTTGAATTTTAGAATTCGGATTCTGAGAATTCAAAATCTCAACTGTTTGAATCAAGGGATTTTATCTAAATTCTTTGGTTCTAAAATTTGGATTCTATAAATTTAAAATATTAATCATTTAAATTACAAGATTAGATTAGTATGCATTGTGATATAGAATTTTAAATAATATTTAAATTTATAGAATTCAATAAAATTTTATAATCTTTCAAAAACTCGTCCGTTTAAATACTTATGAGATTTTTTTATCTGGATTCTAAGAATCATTAGTATTCAAACGGGGCCGTAGTAGTACTACTACACAATTACAAATGGATGCTACCAGCAGTAGACTACTAATGCCATGAGACCGAGCGAAGGTCCAACCCTAAACAAAAAACGAAAAAACGCGTCTAGAAACACACCTCAAGCATGTGCCCGGCCGATCGATTCTCTAGCTACCCTACGGTGTTGCTACCACACGGATCGACACGATCCAAGAAAATGTCAAAGGCAGAGGCGGCAGGTTTCCCGTATCGGCACGCATGCCAGCCAGCTTCGGTGGCCGGCATGGCGCGCACCTATCGCAGGTCCTAGGGATCGAGGCGTGTCCCCACTGCGGATTGAAAAACTGCAGCGCTGTGCTGCTGGGTTTACACCGGGAGGGACTGCGCGCGCGGTGCGCAGGCGTCCCTGTCCCGGAGCCATGGCGCAGGGCACGTCCCGGTGTCGCGGCGGCCGGGAACCCATGCGTGGCGTACGTACTGCACCGCGCGGTACTGTCTTGCTAGATTTCTTTCGGGAATGCAGTCGCTCTAGGGCCGTCAGAGTATTAGTACTACACTATGTTTTTTTTTTTTCCAGCTGCACTCTCTAAGCTCACTCTTATGCCTGCATTTTACAGAAATTAATTCAATTTAAAAAAATTTAAAAAACAGAAAAAAAAATTCTGTCTTCTAAAGGAGGGCTTAGTTAGAGTACGTAATTGACTTCGATTTAGTTAGAAAACTGCAAGTAGCATCAGCATCATCGATGGTGGGTTTATCAGTATTTGCTTGCTGTGGTCAGAGTAGCAAAGTCAACTGATCCACGCCGGCTGCTCATCACTGTCTGACTGTCACTGATTTTCTCGTTGTAAATACTACATGCCCGTCGCATACAGTAATACCGGTTTAGGTTTGAAATGATCTCCATCTACAGGTAACAAAAGAGAAGGGAGCTTCGAATTCAACCGGCAAAAAGATGCGTGCCCCTGAGTTGTCAAGCCGAAACAGAGGCCCCGTCCGCCTGGAACTCGATCGGAACCGACGAGAAGCCCACTAGCTGGCCAGCGACAACTCATCAACAATGCCGTGGAAGTGCGTCGAAAGGGGAGTGGGACTTGAGGAGTGTCCTAATGGAGTGGAGCGAGCATGGCCGACCTGCCCTGCCCTGCCCTGCCTGCCTGCCAATACCGTAGCCCAAAGCGCACCGTCGAACTTGCGAGCACCCCATGCCGGCGGAACCATACCATCGCACGTTCCATGCCGTGTCCGGCGCTAGCACTGCCTCGGATAACCTCGTTACTGTTAGAAATTTAGTGAGATGATGAAGGGTCTTGGGAGCTAACGGTTTACCCTGTACAGTATGGCTGTATGCCTGTATCCCCCTCTATGATCACGTCGGAGACCAGTGGCCCGGTGCGTGCGGCACGCTGGCGTGGCACCGATACTAGTTGTGCGTGGCGCCCGGGCACGCATAGCGCCTGGCGGTGGCGCGGGACGGAGAACCTCTTGCGGCGTCGACGAGCAAGCAATCGGCCACCAACATCGCGGGCGATGGAGCGCTGTCACGCCGCCACTACGCGATCACGCACTGGTCCTGTCACCGTCGACGCCCACTCCCTGCCGGCCGGCCGGCTCGGCTCACCGCGCACGCGCGCGCGTATCTTTCCACCATACATCATTGTTGCTCGATCGATAGGCTAGCTAGTGGGTGGTCGTGCCGGCGCGCACCGCCGCAGCTTCTCGTGACCGATCGGCCGGGCGGGCTACAGTGATCGATCCCAGTGATCCCGGATCTAAAGCAAGCATAGTCCGGTTTCTCCTCCTCGCTGGCACGCTCTGAATCAAAGAAGCTCGTGGTCATACCGTCATGCGCGTCGCACGTTACGTGGTTGACGATGAGGGGATGGACGTACCATCGGGAGGGCGCCCGAAAAAACTCCCAGGTGTATACAAGCAGGCTCTGAAACACACTAGCCCGCGTCCGGTAGCTACAACATCACATCATGTCAGAAGGTGAAGGTAGTTCAGAGTTCTAGTGTTAGAGTTCACACCAACGCGCGCTGGCGAGCGGAACAGCGGGTCGATCGAGATCATCTGATCATGCTTAGTTCATGCGTTCCTGGCAGTTAACGATCCAGGCTTACCAGATCGACCCCGTCCAGTCCGGCCAGCCTGCGCCATGGAGCTAGATCAGAGGGGGACCGCGCGCCGGCGAGGAAGCCAGGCCAGGCTGTCCGCACGTAACAGGAACTGAATCCTACTCCAAGCAGCAAGCACGCGCACATGAACAAGCCCCGCCTCGACGACCCTACCGTACAGCGCTTGCTCCGTTCGCTCCCGGATCGTGGCGGCAACAGCGAGCGGGCAGCGACGCAGCTCGTGAAAACGGCGTCCGTACGTACGCCCCGGGCCCCGCGGAACGATCGACGGAGCACCCGCGCGCCGACGGCCGTCACACTCCATAAGCTCGGCCGACCGCCGACGCGCGCACGGGCACGTGACGGGGCGCGCGCGGGGTGGAACAAGGGGGACACGTCCACGTGCGCCCATCAGCGGACCATAACTTGCCGGGCATGGGTCGCGCCGGAGGTAGGGAGGCGACGGCCATCCTCCTGGTGCTGGACCACGTACAGCGCGAGGGGCCCGGAGGCGTTGAAGATGAAGCTGCACGCACTCGACCGTGGCCCGGGCCACCAGTAGACGTTCGCGCTCGCGCGACGGCTTTCGTTCGTCGCGCCGCCCTGTGGTGACCCCGAACCTGACGCCGCTCACATGGCGCCGTACCGAAACATGGCGGCACGAGACTCGTTCGTACGAGCTGGAAGCCTGGAACTAGCAGATGGTCGTGGACGGCGGCGCTGAAAACAGCGTGACGGCGGCGACAAGGCAACGGGGCCTAGCGCTGCTCGTAAAGCCGTCAAGAGATCCGCCCGCGCGTGTCGGCCGATGTTGACTGCTACTCCGAGCTTTGCGTGCGGATCCGTGTGTGCAGTGCGGATCCCGGAGCAGTGTTCAGACTCCGGGGCACCTAACGGAAACAGTTTAGGCCCTCTTTCATCTTCTGCTTTTTCCGTTAAAAAGCAAACAAGATTTTGAGAAGCTAATTTTTGAAACACTAATAGTTTTTGATGTGCAAAAAAATTAAATGTATATTATAAAAATAACATCAAAATTGCATCAGCTAACTTTTAACTATCAGACAGCTTTTTAAAAAATTCAAAAGCTCCATCTAAAAAAAAACCTTAAATGTCGATTCGTCGAACGGCCAGCAGCTTACATTTCCGTCTTTTCTCTCACAGGATATGGCTTAGCCTAAGGTTCAGTTATTCGTTCGGGGTATAGCTACACTACTACTCCGAGTAGCTTGTTCAGAGTAAACTGCCAACGCATGTGCTTCGTACCGGTGCACCTAACAGAGATACCACTCTCTCTGTATAAATCCGTATCACACAAAGTGTCACAGAAATATCGCCCACTTGCGCCAAACTATAACATGTCGAAATCAGAGGGGCAATAACATACTCCTCCGTTCTTTAATTGATGTCATAATTGATTTTTAAATTTAACTTTGATTAATTATTTTATTAAAAAAATGGATAAATTTTATATATTTTGATATAATTTGATTTACTATAAGAGTTATTTGAATCACAACTTAAAATTTTGCACGAGCAAATTTTTTTAATAAAATAAATAATAAAAATTGATTGTAAAAGTCAACGATAATATCACTTTAAAAATAAAAAGAGTACATGATTAAACATACCAATTAACAATATAAAACACGAGCATGACTATAGTTATGTAGCCCTAGAGATCAAATGAGATCCTGTCGCACAACCAACAAACGCGGCGGAGGGAGGATCTCCAGTTTCTCCACCGCAACCGTCGCCGAATCGCCGTTGCACGGCCTGCCGGCCGAGAAGCGGGTGCCGTCGCCGGTCGCTTGCTCCTACCACGATTGCTGAAGAAGATCCGCATCGCTTTTCGGCGACGAAGAAATCTCTCTCGGCACATGCACGCGCGATCGTGTCCGGTCCGCGGGTGATACGAGCGTGGAGCACGCGGCGGTTGTGCGCCCTGGACTGGTCACGGGTCACGACTCGCGCAGGCAGCGCAGTTCGGCGGAAAGAGTTGAGCTCTTTGTTTGTTCTTTCTTCTTAGTTTATCTTAATCGCAACGCTAATTGCGGGGTTCACTTATGTGCTCAATATGCAATGGGATATAAGGGTGTTCATTTGTGGAATCACACTCCCCCTCCTTTTTTGTTGCAATGTCTACAATAAGATTATAATCCATGTGATTAATGAAGAAAGATCTCTTGATTCTAAAGGAGAAAAAAAACGGCAGGCGCCAGGCGCCATCAGGCAATGCGAAAGGGCACGCTTGAGGAATTGGGCCCGTTATCTACCTGGGCCTGCCACTCTCTCGCGGCGGCCCTTTCTGCGAGCGGGCTGGGACGCAACCTGATAACGATGGTCAAGGAGCCGGTGGATGGTCAGTTTTGTAACTGCGCCTGAAAATCCCACGAAATCCCGCCGTCTTCCGAAAACGTCCCCGCGAAACCCCTCCGGTTCCCGCCCAGCCACGTGATTTTCCGTACCCTCGCCGGCGGTCAGCGGGCGGCCGTCACGCGCCATTTCGAAAATTTCGTCGCCGGAGGAGTGACCGCGCCACGCCAGCCCGCCGGCACCACAAACCACACCAACGCTTTTTTCGAATGTTACGGCTACCCTCCTCTTACTCTCCGAAACCTCACAGCCAGCCCCGTCCGCGCACAAACAAACCGCCCAGCCAAGGCCTACGAATAATCACATTCTCCGAGGGGCAAAACGAAATGTCCAGTCTATAAGACTCCATCACACGCACCGGACGCCGCTCGCCGCCCGAAAAAAAATCTCGCGCTTTCGGTTTCGCGTGGCGTGAGTCGGGAGGGAAGCGAAAACTCGCGAAAGGTACGGCGCCCGCCTCCTTATCCGAACCCCTCCTCTCCGGCGATTCGCCCGGCCCGCCGCGCGATTCCTCGGCTCGGCGGCGAGATCCGCCCGGTCCGCGGCCCGATCTGCTCTGACCCCGTCGGATTCGGCTGGTTTTTCGTGTAGGGTGCCCAGCGGAAGCGGAAGCGGGAGCGGAGATGGCGGGGAAGGGAGGCAAGGGCCTGCTCGCGGCCAAGACGACGGCGGCCAAGTCCGCGGAGAAGGACAAGGGGAAGAAGGCCCCCGTATCCCGCTCCTCCCGCGCCGGGCTTCAGGTGAGGACGCCGCACCCCTCCCCCTTACCCTTCCTGTGCGTGCTCTAGTGTTTTAGTTTAGATTTGGATTCGCGCGCGTGGCCGCTTTCTGTTTAGGCCCGTACCAGGTTTATTTTTGTGGTCTCGCTACTCCCGCGCGCGCTAGGTTTTGTAATTCGTTAGGTCAGCTGCGAAGTGGTGCCTTTCGTCATGTGAGATGTGACCTGTTTGCTGCGGCTTAGTTATGCGTTACGGTGGTGCGTTGGTTTCTAGGATTGCTCTCCATTAGCGGGGTTTTGGGTTTCTCAATTTGCAAAAAAGTTGTAGATCTGGAGTAGTGACGGTTCTGTCTAGCTCTGCTGTACTGTGGATGAATTGGTTATGTTAATTGAACTGGGGCTGCAAGGAATTCTGTATTATGGCTACTTTTGCGGTCATGCTTTGTTAGGGTTTTCAAGTGTATGTGATATCACGAGGAAAAAGGAAGGGAGACTTACCTTAGGGCTAAGTTTCATGGTGATATGATTATCTTGTGGAGCAGTGACGTGGTTGATGTCTGTGAGTGATGGTATGCATTTTTTGACATTCCTTTCTTGCACAAGCAATTTGATGATTTGTGAAAACAAAAAAGGAATCATTCACCTGATGCTTGTATTTGTACGTTCAGATTTTATGTTTGCAACATATGTACTGGTTTCTGTTGATTGTTTCGTGATGTGTATGTTTGAATTTGAAAGAAGAGACGATCAATATTGCTTGTAACACTTGCATTAAAAATGACGAGATCATGTGAGGTGGCAGGGACAGTCTATTTTTCTGTTTTTCTGACAGTTTGGTAAATGCTTGTAACTTGTTTTAGCAGTTGGATTGTAATATGTATGTTATGTTCTCAATTTTGTGCCTAACTCAAGAGTTGTGATTTTCAGATTTTGACTTGCTAATTTTTTCTTTTTTACTCCTGTTCAGTTTCCTGTTGGTCGTATCCATCGCCAACTGAAGCAAAGGACACAGGCGAATGGTCGGGTTGGAGCTACTGCAGCAGTATACTCTGCTGCCATCTTGGAGTACTTGACAGCAGAGGTTCTGGAGCTGGCTGGAAATGCTAGCAAAGATCTCAAGGTGAAGCGTATCACTCCTCGCCATCTCCAGCTGGCTATCCGTGGAGATGAGGAGCTTGACACCCTCATCAAGGGCACCATTGCTGGTGGTGGTGTCATCCCGCACATCCACAAGTCCCTCATCAACAAGTCTTCCAAGGAGTGAACCTAGGAAATTTGCATTCCTTAGTTTAAACTGGACTTTTGTGTGCTCATGTGTTGTAAGTCCTGGTTATCATTTAGGTTTAAATTTAGCTGACAGCTGTCTTGTGTAAACTCTTTCATGGTGCTGCTTCAGTTATTGGAACTTGTTTGTGTCGAGTTGTTAACTTCAGGGGTACAAACCTGGGTGCTTTAGTTACCGTGACAGTTATTTTGGATCGTACCATAATTTCGTTTTAAATTTGCTCCTATTTGTCGCTCAAGTGTTATCGTGTTGTGCAGAAGTTTGTGGTTGGTGCTACTTGCATGCTTATCTGTTTAATGGCGACAGCAATTTAAGACTCCATGAAGTAGTTTGCTGTTGCAAATGCAGAGGTCATTTCTCACCACTGCAAGGTCGGAGCTAGTAAGAACTCCAATATCGGTAACCAAATAATCCGTCCCCATTCGCCCGGCCTGAGAAATCAGAAAACCTACATTCCTGGGGAACATCAACATCATCGGAATTACACTGCACTGTCATCCTGGATCGAGGTCTCGCTCATCTCCGCGTCTCAGCACCAGCGAAGACCTGCGCGGCACACGGATCGTGCTAACGACGCGTCTCACTGCTACTGCTTCGACAGTGATCGCCGTGCTGAGCGGCAGGACGCGCGGGGAAATGATCAGGAAAATCACGAGACCGCCGAGTCGAGTTTTCTACAGGCCGCACCGCCCCCAAACAGCGTGGTGGTATCCTTTGTTTATACCGGCGGTTTCCCATGGCGCGAATGCGATGCTTCCACCCGGCTTCGCTTCCTCCGATCCACCCCTCTCCAGCCTCCCTACAAATTTCCGGTCCTTACGCCGGCCACTCCCTGTTCGTCTACCCCGGTTCATCTCTTGCCTCTCCCACATTGCTCCAGTGCTGCAGCGAGAGTTGGGAGTCGCACCACTATCTGTATTTGAGACTTGAAACATTGCCTTTTGATAAATTTACCATCTGTATAAATGATATATAAAACCATTTATGCTTATAATTTATGGGTCTAATGACAAATTTTCGAAACACATTGTTTCTACTAACAAAAATCTGAAAGCCTCCTAACAGTTGTTAGCTGACGACAGTGATGATCAATCTTGGGGAGAAAATGGCCGATGAGGAGGTTAAGCAGATGATCAAAGAAGCAGATACCGACGCTGACGGGCAGCGGGGCAGGTGAACTACCATGAGTTTGTGCTTATGATGAAAAATTATGAACGGAAGATATCTGGGTGAAGGGATGTGAAACCACTAGCTCACGGATTGGATGGGTCTGTTACAATTTCCATTGTATCTCCAGTATTGTGATTGTACGTCAATAGTCACATTTCCCTGTAATTGGCAGGGTAATATGCAGCTTGTGAGGGTGCGCTATGATTTGTTCAAAACTAGATTTTTAACTGTGCCACATATATTTTGGGATTCATGTACCCATCTTTTTTTTCCTTGGTAGTTTAAGAATCTTTATTTATTTTGCCCTTTCTATTCCGTTTCATCCGATTCATTATTCTGAACAAAAAAATAGTTCCTATTATTATGTTCCGGCATCTATATCAATATGGTGTATGTATGTCAATACATCCCAACATGGATTACCCTATTAAAAGGTCACGACCATTGAAATATGAGGTTTAACTCAAGATTGTAGAAGTCTATTTCTAAGCCTGAACTATTGCCGGATGAGAAATTTAGAGATCGTCAATCTTCTAATTCACAAAGAGAAGTTAGCAGACATATCAAGCCTTATATAAGGCAGATTTTAATATAGACTAGGACGAACATAGACTGTCTATTTGCACAGATCTCGAGAAAAAAAGTGATTTTTTACCTTCTAAGTAGGTAAAAGTTTAATTTAATCAATTAATTAATATATCATTTAATTTAAAAAGTAATCTTTTTATTTTGGAAAGTAATGCATGTGACGATTTTGGAAACTAGCGCATTTTGTTTTGGAAATTAACAAATGCAGTTCACATGCATGCATAAGCACCGAGCATCTGCATGCGACCCACGCGACGGCAGCCGCAGGCGACCCAATTGACGGTAACACGCAGCAGTAGCCGCGCGACAGCAGCAGTCGTCGTTGCCGGCGACGCCCGTGCTTCTTCGGCACCATGCACATTCCGGTGTTCATGCGCTGCTCCAAGGAGAGAAAGAGAACAGTGATGCACCACCGCCGAAGGGATAGAAGGGAAAGGAAGGGAGCTTGCTGCGACACCATCGCCGACGAAAATCACGGCAAGAAAGGGGACTGGAAAAGGAAAGGAATCATAGGTTGCATTTATCACGAAGTGTTGCTGGTGAATTAGATTTGATTTTTTATTTTGTAATTATTTCTTCTAACTTAAAATGAATGGTTGACATCTATTGCTTGTGTAAGCCAATGAGGGTTGGTTTATTTTAAAAGAGCTCTTATATAAATTTTATATCACATTGTATATGTACAGTCTGGCAGCGGATACAGAACCCCTTCTTATTGACTCCAATCACATACGACGGGCTCCAGTGCAATACTGCCAGCAGATAGGACAAATACAGTACAAACCACACGGTCATGTCTGAATCAAGCCCAATGTTTTTAAGTTTTACAACTATATAACACAGGATCTATGTCGCAAAGAACCGCTTGCCAGATGTAACATATATATATATATATATATATATTTTGTATGAACCATTTTTCAGCTTCTAGGCTGCAATTGGTTCGCGCAGTTTGCTGCTGCCCTCTGATGGCACCAAGCTGTCATAGTATTCGACGAGGACTTTCCATCCACCTGGGCACATAAAACCATCTGGAGGACTTTCACGATTCTTGGCAAGAGTGCGCATCTGTAGAAGATGGACTTGTTAAGGAATTGGATTCAACAGATTGCTGCCAAAATATTCGATGTGCCAAAAATACTGATAGGAATACCTTTGTCCCAGAGATGAAAAGGAAGTCATCTTTCCTTGATGGATCAAAGAAATCCATTTTCTGTTGCTTTGTGTCATATGCAGCCACCTGATACAAAATAGTAACAATCAAGAGCCATGTCAAGAAAACAGAGGAAAAACATCTCTGAAGAATCAAATGCTCCTGTTTACGTAAAGATTGGAAAAGACGCACAATGATTTGATTACACGCATAAGAATTTCAACTTAGAAAGTATTATATACCTTGAAAGGAAGGATATTAAGCCGCTCCAGGCCAGGAGCCATGCTTAAAACCTTTTTCCCGTGATCGGCATCATAAAGGTCCCTTTTCTCTGTGGGATGGCCCATTCCAGCAGGGTCTCTCCCAACAATATAGAAATTTGCTCCAGCATTGATGCGAGCCTTGGCGTGCCACTGCACCTCAGTCGGCCCAGCATAATGCATTGGGGAGGGGAAGATTGCAACAACTGTGGATTCTGGGTTCAGGACCCCTGCCTCAAGAACCTAGTAAGAAGCAGAAAGGTGTTAAAACAATGTGAGAATCAGACTTTTCCACATAATATAGCAGTAAGCCACGAAAATGTTTTGTTATATACAAAAAGAATCGATTATATTTCAGTTATACTTCTAGTGTAATTTTGATTAGGCTATAGAGAAAATTCCTTAATAGGACAAAAAACTAGAACTGTCACAACTGAATACCTTTTCATGCTGCTTCATTCTCCAACTAAGAGGCACATCATCTGCTTTTGTGAAGCCCCCCAGCGGATGGAGCAGAAGAACAGGGTTTTTGTAACCCATCTCAAGAAGGCGTCTGCGGGTGTCAGTCATAAGCAAAGCGTGCCCATTGTGCACAGGATTGCGAAGCTGGAAAGCAAATACTGCATCAGCATTGCGCCTGGCAAACTCTTCACGCAGTTGAGCCGGAGACAGGCGGTACTGATCAAGACCATCATTGTACTTGATTGGTTCTATAACCTCCAAGTCCCCACCAATCAACCAATCGCCAGCATTGGTAATCGCTTCCTCTACATAAGGCAATCCAGGTGCAGTTGTTCCCCAAGTCCGTGCTATTCTTTCTTCCTTATTGTGCTTGTAGATCGCAATGCTGAAAAAAAGAGAGAGAGTGTCACAGCAGGAAATAATTTTTTTTAAAAAAAACATGAACAACCCTTATGTCATATCCATAGGCTAGACTGAGAAGAAATAATCGTTTCGTAACAATGAAATGGCCGTTTACATAATACATATGTTTTCACGTGATTTAAAACAAAAGATCATGGACGTAGACAGTTGACGGTTGACGTTATTACATCACTTTATACCTTCGGCAACTGCACCTGGAAAACGACATTCGCATTTTCTTCGATGATTTGACGTACATAAAAGTTCATAAACAAATGACCAAAAAATTGGCTAAGGAGTATAGAAATATGTGCCACTTGTCTATGTATATAACTATAAAAAAAGGAATTCAGATACTCGAAGACGTGAAAATGGTGAAAGTAAACGTCTACTTGAGGATATGATCCATAGAATATGACCGAGGGTATATCTGCTGTACTACACAAAGAGCAAATCAGCATAACAATCGACATACACATTAATACACACACACACACACACACATATATATATATACTTATATGGTGTGACAACAATTCTTGTATAATAGTACAACTGATGAAAGGAAAATTGCCTATCATCAAAATTACTTTGAGTCATAGCGCAAATCCACTTGATGATACACGTTGACTACAAAAATTTACCTCTCTATCATGAAGTGACCAACTATTGACCAAATTCTTATTGGCAAACAGAATCAGTGTGCTCGATTATATTGTCACTTGTCAGAAGGGACAAAGCTCTGTACTTCACAAAATTTTGGAAGACACATACCTTCAAATTGACGTATGATTCTATCCAAAGGAACTAGTCATAAAACTAATTCCTCAGAAACACAGCACCACAATTAAAACCATACAACAAATCTTGTCTTTGACAGGTCGACAAAATGACGCTATTCCGACAAATTTGAGAATTCTAACCGATCTATGTTTGCCAATGCATATGGGGCAAATCTGATCAAAGCAGAAACATGACGGAAAGGGGCGGGGATTCGTCTTACTCGCTGAGGATGGCGACGGGTCGGTCGCGGTCGTCGACGAGCGCGACGCGCGTGGCGCCGTCGGCCTGGATGGCCCGGCGCTGGGCGTCACCGACGGCGAGCACGATGGGGACGGACATGTTGACCATCCTTCCATCCTCGGCGCGGATGCCGTTGAAATGAAGTGTTTGGAGGAACTCGGCCTCGCGCATGAAGCCGCGGAGGGGGCTCGCCCAGCCTTCGCTGAGGACGTGCACCCACTCCTTGTCCACGCGGCCCAGGCGCACGCGGTGCGGCAGCGCCGCCGCCTCCCGCCT
>BCLF01000014.1:1889633-1901866 GCA_001602275.1 Zoysia japonica
GCACCCGCGCCGGCGCCGCGGCGCGGTCGCCGCCGCCACCGCCGCCCGGTTGCAGCAGCGCGAGCCTCGCGGAGAAGGCGGCCTGCGTCGCCATGGCTCGAGGCGCTGCTTGATTCGATCGCAGCTCCACCAGCAGCAGCAGCAGCAGCAGTTTCTTATAATGCGGGTGCTTTTCGTGTTCCAGTTCGTTTTGTATTGACCACTACCTGACCTTCGCGGTGGCTGCGGCGTGAGCTTGGTCGGGTGGGGGATTATTAAAAGCAAGGTTGAACCTGGATGGGATTGCGGGGCGGAGGGCGGTGAACTGGACGGGGCCGGGGGTTGAGGAGGACGCATCGGCGCGAGGGGGCGTGCGGTCTCAGGTCTGCCGGCTGCCTTTTGGCTTGTGCTCTGAGGTTGGATTTGCACTGGCGTTAGTGTTACACCTTTCACACGTATGGACTCATGCATCCTTGCAAGAGCAGGATTCTCTACGCTGCAAAGGATGTGGAGCACCTTCATTTTGAGTGTGTTGAAACCAAACTTCACTGTAAGGCTCATTTGTAATGCAAGAATTTTATAAAAATTACACAATTATTTTATAAACATCTGTTCAATTTTACAATAAAAACTTAAAATTCAGGAAAAAAAATCACGTTCAGGGCCTAAACCTTCTACACATGCGGAGTTGATTGTACTCGAGAGTGATTGGATCAGCTTCTTAGACTGCTGTGGCTGCAACAGTCAGCACCTAAATCACCGTGCAGAGCTGCAGCAGCAACATTCACCAACATAAAGGATCAAGCCCTTAGCGTAGGTTCTTTTTTTTTTTTTTTTTTGGAACTGCGAGACACCTCTCGGATTTTCAGAAAGCCAAAACGGCGAGTTCGGTACACGACTGGAGTCACCAGTTTTACAACCAAGCTCCTAACCAACCGAATAGCCATCAACCAGGCTCCATGCCCCTGACGGACTATCAACTACTACGGCTAAACAAAGAAACAGACTGTAACATCAAAACAGCTACTGTACAAACCAGCTAATAACTCATCACCAAAGCATAGCTACATAGGGACCAACTTAAGCCAATCTCACACCAGAACCAGAAACATCACAGCTCCACAACCTCAGGGAGCCACCTTCAATGCCAGCAACACCTTTTGGACCATCACCTCCGGACGCCCAGCATCTCCTTCCTTCAACAAACGCTTACAAGTCTGTAGAAGCGACATGCCATTAAACAAACCATCAGATGGAGAAGGAAACTTGTTATCAAATGTAAATATAAGCATTTTTAAGTCTAATCAAAGTTAACTAAAATATGTAAAATAATTAAACACTTTTTAATATAAAAAATTACAGATTATAACAATATGTTTCATGATAAATTTATGAACATAATTTACGTATAATAAAACATCAATTATTCTTCATTATTAACAGTCAAAACTAAAAAAAATTAACTTGTACCGATCCAAAGATGATTATACGTTGGAATGGATGTAGCATTGTCTTGAGATAACACAATACAAAGGCATATTCACAATCTTCATGGTAGTTCTGGATGATCGGCAATTTGTGCACCTGTCTCATCGTGGTTGTCTTCTGTGGATCGTTCTCTCTCCGATGATCCCATCTCAGCTGCAACGCATACTTTTGGATAGTGGAAGAGAGGATCATCCGTGACTCAGCTGACTGATGGTCGTCCTGTATAGCGCAAACAAACGTCTTGCGCGGTTGCGCCGGTGGCGCTGGCACGTCGTGCGTAACCCTCTGCGCTGGTGACGGTCGTGTCCTGCAGGTTCAAAACCATCACGGCTTGCTTGCTAGAGAAAAAGGTTGGACAGGTCCAACACGGCCACGGACCACAGTGTTAGAGAACCGAGGGTAATGGTATTCGATAGTCTAACCCAACAGTATATTTTACAAGTCAAATATCAATTCATTGGGTGTGTTCGGCAGCGATTTTTAGAGCTGCGCGTTTTACTGTACAATACTACCGCTACAGCAAAAACCAGAGATAAAGTCTGCAGCGGCAGCCAGCTCTCCTGAACACGCCCGTTATTTTGTACAACATGTTGATCGATTATATTTTTTCAAGTGTTGAAACGTACTCCTAGCATTTTAAAAATAAAAATACTGATCAAGGGGCCTCCTGTATTCAACGTGGGCTGCATTTAGCTTCGGGCCTTCGGCGTAGCGTAAGCAGCCCAGTCGTCGGTGCAAATCATGCCCAAAAGACAAAAGAGCAACCCTCTTGAGGTTGTGTGGCCCATTAAATTTTGAGTGGGATTTGGACCCTTTTTTTTCATAAGTTGTAGTAGCCCATAAAGCTTTAAAACCACTAGAGCCTTTTTGGAGCTTCAGGCCCATTTATTTTTTTGTCGCATACAACATCCTAGATTGAAAAATAGAGTTGTGTGTTTACCGCCGAAATTAATTTTTTCAGTCGTATTCACTAAAGGCAAGGTAGCGCTTTCAGAATCGATTTCGAGTGAAGTTTTAGCGATTTTCTGGCCCCAATGTACTCAAGTGACGCGCTGAGCCACAAAACATACTAATCTGACAGGACTGCGTGCCGTCTCCAATTGTTTGTTCTCTGCGACGTACTTAGGGCTTGCCTGCCACAATTTCAACTCGAAGCTCCATGCTAAAGCTAGAGTTTATGATAAAATAACTGCTCTATATTTTTATTTTTTAATTTCAAATATAAATAAAATATTTTTGTTCACAGCTTCAGCTTCAAGAATTTCTATATATAGCTTGGTATGAGCAGCTCCAAGAACTCTAGGACTTTTCTAGAGTAAGGGCTCTTTGAATGCGCTCGTAGATCCGTACATGCACAAGGCTTAAGCCTCGACCACGTTATGGATTGTTATCGTAAGCTAGTTTAAATTTTATAGTACTAGTTACACTTCTATAGCCATGATGTAAGACTTTTTTTTCCCCCTTTTTTCTTTCAGCATTCCATGCGTGATGCGAAAACTGATAGCCTCCGAGCCAACACTGAGAATTCTGCACATCATAAAGAAAGCAATTGAAAACGAAACTGAAGATGATGGGTCGCCGCACCGTGCGGATTTGACCAAACGCACCTTAAAATTGGTGTGTCGCGTGACCTGCGACCGACCCTGTCTCGTGATCTCATCGCAGCTAGTGGCCCTGCTCATCGGCTTGATCCATCGTGTGCCCAAAGGGAAGGAGTGAAACTGTCACAGCATGATCTAACCAACGCCAGGGGAAAAAAGAATCACGGAGCAACACCGCCGTGTGCCATGCTATATGCTTCCATGTCCGACGAACACGGCAGGCGCACACGAGCAATGGCCGAGCGGCGGGCGTTAGGGCGTACGCCACCCAGTACTCGAGTTAGATCATGCTGGCAGCTTCACTCGTTCTCCTGGGCACCCACTCCTCCATAGCCAGTATCTCAAAGCCGCCGGCCGGCCGGAGCAAACCTCTCTCGTGCTCACTCCGGCGCCCAGCTCGGCGGCGCTTCAATCTTCTCACCGGAACCGCGAGTGGATGAGTCGCAAGAGGATCGATCACGCTCGCCACACGGCCGGCCACTCGCTTGCCGCTGCTAGCTTATCTATATAGCCGGATCGCCGGGCCGAGATCACATGGGCGCCGCGGCCAGAACGGGGCTCGACGCGGTAAACTATCCCCGCGCTGTCGCTGACCGACCCCGCGATGGGATCCTCGACGCGATGCAACCGCGCGCTGCCGGCGAGCGGACCGGCCGGCCAATCGGCGCGAAGTCAAACGCGAGGCGGCACGTGCGGAGCTAGGGGGCGTGGGAGCGCCGCGGAGGAGGCGGGCGAACATGGCCTCGGCCGGCCGAGGCGTCGACAGGAATTGACTGCGCGTCTTGTCCTGGCCTGCCCAACAAGTTCGATCTCGAGAAGGCAAATCACAGATCTTTTTTTTATAACAACGGGTAGTATAGGTTAGAGATAGAGATTGGTCCATGGCCATGCAGTGATGACCAGGATAGTCAAAGATCAGGACGTAGACGGTGCTTAGAATACCGAGTTGATGAGCCGGGTAGGGACCTCGGCATCTTGGAAGAACGACCAGCAGCATCAGCGCGAACTCAGCTGAACCTGCGGGCACTGGAAAGAGTTGAATACTAGTGCAATGAACAACGGCCATGTTACTCCACAGAACACGACGAAAACACTTGCCAGATTGTAAAGAAAGAGCGAGCTGATGCCGAACAGGCTGATGCAATCAGCATAGGAATGCTCAACGGAACAGTAAAATGAACGCTGGAGAGCGTCCAAGAGAAATAAAAAGAAACTTCATAAACAATACTGTGTTGTCGGATCGATGCAAGGAAGGCAACATGCCACTGGACTGACATTTATCTTCGTTTTAAATTATATTGGAGTGAGAAAAACGGCACTTGATGCAGTTTAAATACAATGGGCAATGCCAATATCTTGCACTAAGACAAGATGAAGAGATATCATAACTGAATGTACCAAGGAAAAAAAAAAAGAACAGTAGTCCAATTGTTGAGAACAGAATCTGATGCCGAAAAAGGCTGATTAAATCAGCATAAATAACCTCAGATGCAGTTACAGAACTCATCATTACAAAAGTTACAGAAGCAACAGATCACTGATGGATTGACAGTTATATAACTATAGCAGACATTAGCCTTCCAGCCGAACTAACTAAATAACTTATTTAGAACCCATCAAATGATGAGGGGCGAAAATGAGAATCAAAATGAATTACCATGACACATACATCGCGATGACAATGACGATTAGGACAACTGCTCTACTACAAGTGAGCCAGGATGCTGTGCTGCTACAAAACTGACTTGACTAAGGAGCTCCAGCAACTGAAGCAGATGCTGCGGTTCAATTTTCCATATTCTGCCTGGCCGCATCATCCAAAGACCAACTCACGAAGAGTTGTGGCATGGCCAGAGAAAGTGTTGGAGCTTTAAAACTAGAAGTTGTCCAGATCTCGTGACCTGCTGAAACCAGCCAGGTTAACCTGCCACGATCTGCTGATCTGGTTCACTACCACCATAGATTTCACGTCCAGGATCCAAAGCTTCACCTCATATCATAACATGTGGGCAAAGCGCACAACGAATTGTAAATTTGCTCAGCTTTCGGACGCCTGGATGCATTTCCTCTCGTGCACTGGTAGAAGAGATCTATTAGGCATCTTAATTTATCAGCATGAGCATCAGATGTGATCCCCAGCTTCAGACTCGTAACTGGCTCATCAACTGCCCAGAACGCTTCTAATTCCTGAGTTAGCCTTGGTCTTTGTTTCTTCCTCTGAAGGCATTCGAGTACAAGCAGTTAGACACCCATAGATCCATATGACTAGCAATTAAAAAAAAAATAGCTTACTTCTAATGAAAATGGGCCTTACCAATATTAGGTCAATTATTTCTGAGTCAGGTAGTCCCTGGTAGGGTATCCGAAGTGTAAGCATCTCCAACAATAAACATCCAAATGACCAGATATCCACTTCCTGCATCAAGGAAATATTAAATCACATTAATCAAACCTCTTGGGGACTTTATTAATATAAGTAACATCTAAAATAAAATTTAAGAATTGTCTCCAAGTAGTAGTTACTGAGCAATAGCTGATACTGCACCATAATTGGTGTCTTAGGCTCTCAGCCAAGAACATAGTGACAATTGATGCCAGACAGAAAATAATCGTATACTCTACCTAATAAAACACTAATGATATACTGTACTCAGCTAGCTAAAACGCTTGATGCAGATCATATAGAACATTAACATAAAACAACTTCTGCAACTGGCATGCACAATTAAAGAATGAACTTTCTGAATGAAGAAAAAGACATGCTGTTTCAAATAAATGCTTACCAGCCCATATTTATGTTTTTCATGCATGGCTTGAAGAACTTCTGGAGCCATCCAACAAGGCGTCCCAACACAAACATTAGGCGGATGTGCACCAAGGTGGGCTATACAGCATGTATGAGACAGAGAATGCAAAGGTATGGATCTGTCAAAATCAGAGAGCTTGACTAACATTGTGCCAGCACTCTTAGAATTCAGATCAACCAAAATATTTTCACTTTTTATGTCTCGGTGAATAACAAGCTTCTTGTGCAGCTCTGACAATGCACAAGCAACTTCCCGGGCAATGTAACATGCTAAGTCAATGGGTACATGCTTCTTGCCCTCTTTCAGCAACTTTGTCAAATAACCCTAGCGAGAAAATAGCAGTTTCAGTTATAAAAAAAGGAACATCAAACAACGGTATTGAAATAATACATCATTGTCATAAAAAACCAGAAACGTTTTACCTTCAGAGAACCTCCATTTACATATTCCATCAATATTACAGACTGTAATATCCTGTATTCTTTACCATCATCATCTTGAACCCACCTAGTAGAAAATTGATGTCCATACATGTCCACAATGGATCTGTGCTTCCTTAAAGCACCTAGCATTCTTACTTCCCCAAGAAGTTTGTATTCAAAATTTTGAATTTCATCATGTGAAGCAAGGCGAGTGTCTAAATATCGCACCTGTATTTGACGACAATGTCAAGGAACTTGATCAAACAAAATGAAATCGTATAAATGGAACACGACCGTTGAAGGGAGTGGGTTTTACCTTTGCTGCAGCATCAACATCACCAATTTTACATTGATAGACAGAACTGGAAGCTGTAACTTCAATTTCTTTGCACAGTGAAACGGAAGGGAAAGAACAACGAGAAGTGTAGCTCTCATCAAGTGCAACATGAAGTCGACTGAGCGGAACATACCTGAAAGCACATGGAAAATATATATTAATCACATGTAGGGTGACGAGGTTTAACTTTTTATAAATAAAAAAAAAGCATGTATACTTGTTCTCAACGCCTCCCTGTAACAACAGGACTGAAGGAACATACCAGCAACAGCTAAGTCAAAGATAAGATCCCCTATGGTCCTACCACAAAAGATCAGCAGAGACCACCCTACAATCAGGTGAGCAAAAATATAAAGGACTAAAGGAGTATCTACCAGCAACAGCTAACAACAGGATTCATTTTGCATCTCTGTTAAATAGCTTTTTTTAGTTTTTTTCCCGGCTCTGCCGCTTGTACAGCTCTTCCTTTTTATATATATTAAAATATTACCACAGCAGGGATTTCCCTTGCTGTACAGTCACAAAAAAAAAACAGCTAACAGGAAAAAAAAAATACCCACTACCTCCTTCAAATAAAAGATATTTTCTAACCAGTTAGAGATGAAGTAAGCAAATTCTGTGCAGGCAGGATAGCAGTTTAGCAAATCAAATTTGAATATTTCATAATGAAAATACAGGCAATGTGTTTGCAGATTCATACAAACACATGAAAATGGCAGAAGTACAGTACCCAGTACCTTAAATATTTGCTTTTTCGAGAATAAGTTGACATCAGAGGCCTTCATTTCACATGTTGGCCTTCACCATCTAAATCACTATTTAGACTACTTAACACTAATCATCTAAAGGCGGAAAATTAGCTTCTTTAGTATAAATGTCATGGGGTTGCAGGCAGTTTTTTTCTGGCTGACAATAATAAAGGCATGGTGTGATTCTAATTTTGCATGATGAAAATCACATGTAAATACAATATGGGAAAGTTGGCAAAGAGAAAAAACAGTACTGCATGCTTAAACAGAAAGTTTAATATCAGAATCTGCTTACCTGAAAAAGTACTCTGGATCTGTCTCTTCCTTAATGTTGTTAGGGTAACATGCATCAACAATCATCCTTACCCAGTCATTCCCTTTCCGAACAGGAACAACATTCCAAGCATGAGGTGTATAGTCAAGATGTCCCCTCACAAGCTCACAAGGGATAGGTGGATCGGCACGGTCACACAGATACTGCAATAGGTACATTCAAGAACATAAGAACATGCACATAATGTAAGTTGCCCTGAAGAAAGACAAACACAGAATCCAAGTCACGACAGGGAACAAAGTATTACCTTCATAAGGACAGCTCGGTGCCGACAAACACCAAATTGCAGCGCCCCTATTGGTACAATACCCGAATTTCTCCTTTCCTTGATTATATGTATTGATCTATTGCACAAACCAGTGAAATCAAAGTGACCAGAAGGTCTAATTGTTTGCTTAGAAGCTTCGCTGATGTCACATACACTTCCAACGTAACAAGTACAAATGAAAGGCTGCTCCTTTCTCAAACTAACAATAGCTCTTCGTGTTCTCCAAAGCGAAGCACTTCGATCACAACCTCCAAAGCAATCAGAAACAAACAAAGCAAGCACAGATGCTCTTAGTAAATCAGGGCCTTCATCGTCACCGGTTTGAAAAGAGCTTGGCCTTTTCAAACTAGATAACAATAATTGTGCTGACGAAGCAATTGCGTCCAAATCTTCATCTTTTTCCCTGAGTAAAAATAAATAAATATTTAGAAAATAAAATGCAAAATGCACCACATTATGGATAGAAATGAGCACTGACCTGTCCAATAGAATAACTTCCCGTGCATATAGTCCTAGACTCCTCTCATACTCCTCTAGTGACATGAAGGGCGTATCTCGCCCTGCATCATAAAAGCCATCTGGTAGATGGTCATCTATGCTGCAAAATGATTCCACACTGTACTTATATGATAATTTGGAACACTCATCAATTGGCCTTGGGAATTTGCTAGGTTTAGGATTGCTGTCCATATCAGGGTGCCTTTTAGATTTTGAAGTACACTTGGAATCTGAAGAGCTCTCTTGAACAATTTCACCAACATCGTGGGCAGATGAAGCAGTATCTTCCAGTTCATTTTCAACTCTACGGATTCTACCTCTACTGAAACTAGGATCCATACTGATACAAGAATTGTTATCATGGTGATTTTTCATATTCATTTCAGTTTTCTCCTCATTAGAATGATCCTGTAACATCATGCCGCTATCTTTTATAACTCCATCCAAGTCATCATCAATTATAGCTGATTCATCATCAGATATAGAACTTGTTTCTTTCAGAGGATCATGTACAGTATCTTCTTTGTCCTTTCTTTTTATCTCTAATTTGCTTTCCATATCATGTAAATTAAACGGGTACTCATCTTCAGCCATGGTCACAGCCATTTCATCAGTGTCTTTTGTATTAAGCTTACTCCTGCTTGAATCCAAACGCTCCTGGCGAGCCCTCTGTTGCACACAATCCCGCTTTTTCCAGCCCTTCTTTATTTTCTGCGAGGCAATATGCTTTGAGTTTGGGGAAGCTTCTAGATGAGAACATGACGGGGAACCATCCAAGCCATGACTCGGAGTCCTACATTTGGATAAACATATCATGCTTCCTACAGCAGAACACCGTAGCTTGCCAACCTTTGTGGCTTCACTGTTTCCCCTCATGTCACAGCATATCCATGTGGGAATCTCGTAAGAGTGGGAGAGCCTATTAAACTTGAAACAGAAGAGAAAGTGTCCATGTAAGACATTTGAATTAAACAGAACAATAACAACAATGTAAATAGAGAAATGTCATGCTATAAAGAGCTGTGGTTCCAACCCCCTAAAACCAACACCCTCATAAATACTTTTTTTGGATTGCTATAAATATGTCACACACTTCTTCATTTGAATATTCATTATATTAAATGAAAAATGCATAAATATGCTTAGCCCACTGTTGTAAACGAACCTATAAACACCCCCACAACAATAACCAATTTAGTAAACAAATGAAAGAAAACAAACGAGAAACACAAAAAAAATGCAACAAAAATAGATGTTGGTCCAATCATAATATAGAAAATATAATGAAGAAACGAATGGTGACTTTTTTTAGACTTGACTCTTGAGACGAGGCATAGAAAATAGAGAATATACCTGAAGGTTTAAATACTGCAGTGTAATCATAGAAACAAATTGAACTGATCCAAGCGAAGTCAATCTGTTGTTTGATAAGTCAAGGCTTTCGAGACATATCAAAGAAGATATTCCTGAGGGTAGATCTATCAGCTTATTGTTGGTCACTTTAAGGAACTTCAGTGCAGTCAACTCAATTATACAGTTAGGCAAGTTCTTCAGTTTGTTGAATGAGAGATCGAGTTCTTGGAGCTTCCTGAGGGAGCCAATCTCAGGAGGGAGGTACCTATGTGTATTGTTTATAAAGAAATGTGATATCAGCATTTCCTTGCTTCAATGGAAGACTAGTAACTTGTACACACAACAAAGGAATTTAGTCAAATAACAATAGCCAAATAGTCCAGTCACAAAAAGGTGGTCCTGGGATATATCCGTTACACACAAAGTGTAATATGGCCACCGATCTGTAACATAATAAAACTGAAATATCAAACCTATTTTCTTTTAAAAATTGAAGGATTGAAATATCGCCAAGGAGCTAGCCTTAGATAGGATATTGTGGAGCCTAGCAATTCACGTGCCAGAACCTTGGTTTCTGTTTTCCCCTCTCTTTCCATTTCCGTTTGGTTTTTTTCCCTTTTTCTATTTTTTTAAAACCCCCCCTTCCTTCTCGTCTTTTTTACACTGTGCTTTGTCGCTTAGGGGTTTCATCTCAAACCTACCCCAACTTACTTGGGACTAAAATACTTTGTTGTTATTGTTATATTTTTTATTGTTTTAAAGAATAAACTCATCTATTGATGCGGCTTTTTAGAATATCCCTGAAGAAATAAATGAGCTTACAAAATTTGACAGGACATATACAAAAAGTGACTGGAGCGAGTATTAACATTCGTTTGTTTCTTTCAAGTGCTTTGGCAAGGATTTAAAGATGAAACAGAGTAAAAAGCTGACACGAGTGATACGAATACGCACTGAAACGGATTAGTCAATTCTGTAAGATCTAATGTATGAAATAAGTGTGCTGTACTGAGGCTCAGGATTTTGAATTCGGAGTTTAGTAAACAATTATACGAATATATTATAAAAAAATTAGGAAACGACATATTCGTTATACCACAGCACAGCATCAGCCGTTTCGCTTCTACAAATCAATTCTATAGTTGTCTCATACTACACGGAACTGGTTTGCTTCCTATTGAGCTCAAGCACCAGTTTAACCTCAGAGCCACAACTGAATAAAGTCACAGAACCATTAAAAGAAATTATGGTAATTTCACAATCAAAAGGTTGCTCGTTCCCGATGTCAGATAGTATATTTTTCAGCACTATTGCGAATTATGTGAGTACAGGAACCTTGTACAATTAAACTCCAATGCAAAGTCGATGGGTTGTTCATCACAATCAATGCAGGTTCTTAGCAAAGGGCAAAACCAATGCACAATCAGATAGCCAAAGGTAATAACTACCTAAAATGCTAGATTTTTACTGTAGATAGTCGATGGAGAAAGAAAAAGGGAACCGAAATGTCGTAAGCATCACAAGTATTATGCAAAAGCAAAGCTACACACCAAAAACACTGAAACCGCAGCAGCATTTGCCCCCCCCCCCCCCCNCCCCCCCCCCCCCCCCCAAGCGCAGCAACAATTTGAAGCACTTAAAGAGCAGGACCAGGCAATTGAGCTAGTGGTTTTGCATATACCTAATGGAGAAGTGACAGATGGTGAGCTTGGTGAGGCACTTGAGGCAGGCGACCTCGGCCAGTATAGAGCACGAGGACGGCCTGGGTGGCACCATTGAAAGCTCGAGCTCCTTGAGCAGCCGCATCCGGCGGAGCGGCGCTCCGGAGACCCTGGGCGCTGACACCTTGACCTGCAGGCTCTCGAGCCCGTCCAATTGGCCCCCGCCGTCCGTCGGCAGGACTTCCACATCGTTGCCGAAAAACTTGAGGGTCCTGAGCCTCCCGCCTGCGCCGACGGAGCGCGGGACGAGGTTGTAGGTGTTGCGGTAGATGTATATCTCACGGCCGCCAGCGGGGGGCGGGGCGACGGCGGCGAGGTCCCAGACATTGCCGGCGACGTCAGCGGCGTCGGATCTGCGGGCGGGGAGGCCTTCGGCGTCGGAGGACGAGGAGGCTGGGGCCATGGGGCGCCGCCACCGACGGCGGCGCCGGGGTTTTGGGACGCGGAGCCTAGGGTTTCGTACTGGGGAGGAAAGAGAGAGGGCGGACGGAGCGGGAGGAGAGAGAGAGAGAGAGGGCGGCCGGAATTTGGAAATGAAAAGTTTTTGCAGTGGAAAAAAATTCGGGGACGGTGCAGTGGTGTGAACAGGAGCCCGCGAAGACCGCCGCAGCCCGCAGCTATGGGTTTCCGCGGGAACGGGAGCGGCACGGTCTGGTCTGGCTTTTTTTTTTTTTTT
>BCLF01000014.1:1902204-1944111 GCA_001602275.1 Zoysia japonica
ATTTTTTTCTATACTGTTAAGACAATCAATAATTTGTAGAATCAAATTTTACATATCAATGGAAAGTACATATAAAGTGATAATATAGATGAAATTATTCTGAAAAAAACTATTTCTTTTTTTTTTCAAAACAACCACTAATCTTGTGAGAAGAGAAATGTACCGGCCTTTCAAAAAAAAAATTCATCAATACCATCACTTTAAATATATTTTTCATCTAGTCCTATATATCATCCCGAGCTTAAATAAATGAAAATCCTCTCAGAATGGTATGAATGCAAGCAAATAATTTCGAAACGAACATGCACTCACAGATACACATCATCTTGCAACGCCAGATGGAACCTTTATTCTTATTCAAGCAAGGGAAACAAGCTACAGGTATCGTCCACCCCTTGGTGCGCTTAGCATGAGCAACATTACGGTGTACAGAAAAACACGATAGCAGAGTCTCATGGCGTTCGATAAAATGCGTGGAAAACGTAGCAGCATCGTCTGTCTCAGCGGTCCATCGGATACATTCACTGATCGGTGTCTTGCAGCCTGGATACGGGCAGCGATAGGAGAAGCCGGCGGGTCACTTAGAACTGGTTGGACCAGTCCGCGGCGCTGCCGACGCGGGGGATGCTACCGTCCTGCTTCTTCTTCGTCTCGCTGTCGACCTTGAAGGTGGAGCCGCACATCTGGCCCTGGCTGTCCACCCTCGGCACCGCCTTGATCTCATGAAGCGGGTGTTCGAAGCTCTGCAGCCCGCCAGAGGTGGTGTAGAAGCAACCTGAACATGATGAGTTGATTATGTCGTACTCATTATTGAGGAGTGCAGACTGAATACTTCTGGATGCACAATGAACGGATCGATGATGTTGTTCTTGTCGTAGTACCTTTGGGAAATGGTGCGAACGAGTTGCCACAGCCCATCTTGATCAGACCAGCATCATCAGAGAACACAAGGTGATCCTCAGAGTCGACGCCCCAGAAGAAGGGGATGCTGCCATCAGCATCCTGCATTCCGGCACAGCAATGCAACTCAGGCCACAGTTGAAGGGGTAAGGGTAGAATGCACGCTTCACAGCTTCAGGAAGAGAAGGTTGGATGATTGCAATGCACTGGGTGCACTTACAGCAGCAACGAAGGTGGATTTCGACAGGGTGTCGTACAGGATGAAAGCGAACTTCCCATTGAGATCTCTCACGACCTGGCTGGCTGGGACTGGACCCCTGTCCCTCAGGGTTCTGTAGGCCTCAATGAGGATGGTCACCTCGTTTGCGGTCTTGCTCAAGCCGTAGTGCTGCTTCAGGTTGGCAATGTTCTCAACATTTCCTTGGAACAGGCAAAAGATATCATTCACAGCACCAAACAACCTGGGTAAGAGAACAATGCATTGAGTTTTATAAATGTAATCCAGCTAACAATATTGACAAAACAGATAACATAGTAATGCTCAGAACCAAGAATAATCTATATCCAGCTAACAATATTGACAAAACAGATAATATAGTAAAGCTCAGAACAAGAATAATCAATATCCAGCTAACAATATTGACAAAACAGATAATATAGTAATGCTCAGAACCAAGAATAATCAATATAAAACGATCTATGACCTATGATTCATATTTCTTCAGGTTGAAATGATCATGAGCAAAAGAAATTCCATGCTACGTGGTTAACAGAATTCCCGAAAGCTCAAAAAATCAATGCTAGTTCCTCACTGCACCAATATCATGATGCTTTAAATATAGCAGAAATGTTGCTACCATATCATGCAACTATCAATGCTGATTCTATTTTGCATCTGGACAACCGAGCAGGCTAATAAGAGAAATATGTTAGGCTTAGACAAGTGTAATGCACTTTGAGTGAATAGTATAGTAGGTTAGACAACTGGATTCAACTATCGTCTGTTCTGTTACTATATTTAGTTGTAGTAGACGACATGTTACTACGCGAAGTTTAAAAGAACATCAGTCACCATCATCCACGTTTGAGCTGACAATTAACAATTGCTTACTAAGTAGTACTCCGTATCAAAACTGATATTGGATTCATTTATTCTATAAGGCATGGGTATGCCAGCGGCAATCAGTGCACAGGATTATCTCAGATTTGATTAGTGCACAGGATTATCTCAGATTTGATTAGAGGGGTGGAGGGCCTGCTGCAAACGGTTGCCGACACTGATAACTCCAGGAATTTTGGACCTACACTCCGCCTTTTTCCCATTGGACCTGCAGCTGAAGACGAGGACATGAGTGGCGCTCAGGAAGGGGAAGATGATGACGACCAACAGTGATCTGTTTTTTCCGAGTCTTTCCGTTGACTCTAGCTCATGCTTTGCTGCTTATTGCTATCCTGTAATGCTCATCTTTATCTAGCTTTTGTTTCATGTTTTTCATGATTTTAAAATGTAAAACGTGTACCGTGGATTTGTTCCGTTGCTTTTGGTGATGAAAATGGGGTGATCCCAATTCGAAAACAATAAAAAAAATTAACTCCGCAGAAACGTATCATAAGAAAGTGCTTAGCGCACAACCCGTTGCGTTTGTCACAAACAGGCCGACTCTCCTAACATTTCGAGCAGATCTGAGCAAGCTTCCCATAGAGCTCACTAGCTACCACCTAAAAGTGAAAAGAAAAACGGAGAGATATCTCCGCGCATTCCAAGCGAGACCTCCGAGAACTTCCACTTTTCCACCGCGCCACGAAAGCGATCACATCACAACAAGCATACTCAGGGAGGGAGAGACCGAGCGAGCACGGGAGAGCACAGCACCTGGGGACGAGGGGGTTCTGGTTGACCGCGGAGTAGGCCAGCGCACCGGCTGGTCCCAGGCTGACGGTGACGGCGCCGTCGTGCGCGGCGGAGAAGCCCTTCATCAGCGCGGCCACGCCTCCTCCTCCACCGGCGGCTGCGGCGGCGGCGACCCCCGCCGGGCTGCGGAGGCCCTCGGGGCACTTGGCCACCGTCGGATCGAACACCGCCAGCATCTCGCCTCCGTCCGATGCGTCCTCCTCCCTCTCCTCTCTTTCCGTGCGCTGTTCCCTCGTCTGCGTGACTCCCTTGTCCGCGTGCGCTCGTGTCCACGGCAGGCAACGCTGGACGCCGTCGATCGGTCAACATATAGTAGGAGTCGCTTTTTCGTTCCCGATTTTACCCTCTGGTCGGTTGGTGCAATACTCTTGTTTGTTTTCTTGTTCAGAAAAAAAATTTGGTCACGGTAATTCTGGAAAACATGATAATTTCAGGGGGGAAAAAGGAAGGATCCCAGCTTTATTCGAGTTGGTCCTGGGGAATTTGGATCGCAACCACAAAGAGTTAATGATTCGTCACAAAAATAGATGTTGACATGTCTACTTTGCCCTAGTGTGTGTCCACGTACAGAATTTTTTTTTTGTTGCTGCAGAATCGTACTCTACTGGGGGGTAGGAGAGTAAATTAGGCGAATATAAATTGTCTGTTGTGCTTATCCGTTTTGCGTTTAATATTTCCAACACGTGCTGACGTGGATGGTCGGAAGGGTAATACCGTGTTGCCCTGTTGAACACGCTGGGTTACCCTAACCTTCTGTGGAAGTTAGATAGGGGCAGTGAGAACATGGAGAAAAAAAACAGTATCTAGAAAGAAAGATAAATAAAATTTTTTGTAAATCAATGTGCATAACCATCAAGATCCATCGTGGAAAGAATACATGAACAGCCTATCCTTTTGCTGACATTGCTCTTTCACCAAAGCTGTAGAGCACCATTCAACTGACACGCATTGCCAGTTTAACCTGGAGCTGACATCTGGACTGAGCCACACGTTGACGGGCTCGGAAAGAGATGTGATCTGACCGATCCGCTCCACCTGTCTGGTGTGAGAGCGGAGCAATTACCTTGTCATTTCAACCTCCACGAGACCACGACTCAAACATTTTAAAGAACTGGATGATTGCGGGAATTTATAAGTGATTATAATGAAAATTAAAACATTTTAAAAAATAATAAAAGCAAAACAAATATATTAAAAAAATTACGAGAAGTGATTAATTTAGTGATTAACACCTAGTGGCATGGGAGAGGAGGAGACGACGCTCTTTTTGCAGCGCAAGGCAGCAAAGGGTTAAAGAGAGGTAGATAAATATTAACGGTCAGGAGAAGGTTATAATCAGAGGGTGAAAAAAATGATGTAGCTTATTGGTGTTAGTTTTTATGGTGTTAGTTTTGATAGTTGGTGGGTGGTAATTATATACTCTCTCCGTTCTTTAATTGATATCGCCGTTGACTTTTAAATTTAATAAATTTGATATAATTTGATTCATCATTAGAATTATTTGAATCATAACTTAAACTTTTACACATCTGAACAAATTTTTTAATAAGACGAATGATTAAAGTTGAATTTAAAAATCAACGATGACATCAATTAAAGAACGGATACCCACGGAAAAAAAGGCGCCAGTTGCCGGACGAGCGGTGATTCATCGCCTAGCGAGCGTGCTTAGACGTTATATTAATTATATATTGTCTAACAAAATAAGGTAGAAAGTAAAAAAAAAAGAAGAGAATGTGACAGGGTAACCATTTAATGGCCCACTTAGCCCATTTTCTTCTCATGTTCACTGGCCCAATCAGCCCAACTACACATTTTGTTTGCCCTAGCCTGTAACCAGTGGCAAGCACCACGCAAAAGACAGCCGCCGCCACCTCTAGGCCTGAGCGAGGCGGGTCCTGCCGCATGAGCTTGAGCTCCGTCGACCTCCCGTCCTTGCTGCCGCTGGTCACATCGAAGAGCAGCTGCAGCGGCACGACCTTGGGAGACCGGCAGCGGCGGGGCGACCTCGGAGAGCGGCGGCGGCAGGACGATCTCAGAAACAGCGGCGGCGCGGCGGCGGCACGACCTTGGAAACGGCAGCGGCGGCTGCACGACCTCATCTTCCGCCTAGAGCGCGCTTAGACCGCGAAGCGAGGCGGCTTCCGCCTAGCGATTAAGCACGCCTAAGCGGCCGCTTAATAACGCTTTTTTTTTTCACGGAAGAATACTAGTACTACGAAGAAAAGCAGCGAAAGCACTCCAGAGATCTCATAGGATCATGCATGGATCCTAGAATGATTAACCTAGTACAGGGTGAATCGAAGGATAACATCGAGAGGATCTGCGTACCAACCGATGAACCGAGTCAGTCAATCGAATCTCGAGGAACGCAAGTGATTGGAAATGCCTTTGTTTGGTCAGGAAACCTTGACCTGGCGGTAGTATAATTTCTCATGTCTATCTTTCCATTAACAAGGTGCCCAAGAACGCTTACGTTGGCCCATGTGCTACCGGCACCTTCAAAACGATTTTTGCACAGGTGCCTCAAAGTGAAGCATGGGCAGTGCCAAGAGCGCATCACTTTGTTCAGCAAAATCTCTTGCGTGTATGTGCAAATGAATTGACTGAACTCAGGGGTGCTCAAAGTACACCCAGTCAATGAAGGATCAACACTTTCTAGGGGCAGAAGTGAGAAAAAAAAACATAACCTAAACACCCCTTTCCTCGCTTCCCCAATCAAAACATTGACAATACATCGTCATCACCATCCATCTCAACCGGCACCGCCGAAATTACACTGTACAAACTTTACAAACACTAGCACTCACGCCCCACATGAATCCTTTTCTCCTCAAAAAAACAAGGAGCGAAGGCAAAACGACCAGATAATTCACTTCATCCTATACGTGCAGTGACACCTGCGTTACTTCATCCTTTCCGTGTGTCTCTGTTGTATTACGTATACGGTGGCCTGGGGCTCCTGCATCTAAGGAAACCTTTCTGCACATTGCGGCCAAATCTGATCTCCATTGTCAGATGCACACCAGTGCTCATCAGGAACCAGAGATAATTTAAACATCTCTATACGTGCAGCTGAATCCCTATATTCCTCTGCCGCTATGAACTCTTAAAACTGTCATCTTTCAGTGACCATGAAAGCAAGTGACCACTGGCATCCCCACTCAGCAGCTGTTTAAGGTCAGGTGGTATACAAAGGGCAGTGACCGGGTACTTATGTGACTTCAGCACCTTCTGAAGTAGTAGTCTATATTCTGGTGCTTTGCCATTAATGCCCAGCCCCACGAAGCTAACTGCAGGCGATTTACTTTTGCTATTTGCTACCTCATCAGAAGAGCAGTGCACCATCTTCCAAACCTTAACAGCACCGCTTTGATGACCCGTCACGTACCAGTTTGTGTCCTGCCAATCTGAGTGTGTCGTGCTTGCCACAGATAAGATGAGATCAGAAGGAAGCTGGGAGGTATTCACCACAGCAAGGCAGTCCCCATTTATGCTCCAAACAGCGAAAAGAACACCAGCTCCAGTTAGAATCTCACCAGTGAGGTTGTTCACATGCAGTGCAGACACTGATGCTGGGAACTTCGGTAGTTGCTTCACAAAGACTAGGCTTGTCAGGTCCCATATGATCACAGAACAGTCGTCAGAGCCTGAGACAATTAATGAATAAGGCTGGCTGACATAGACACAAGTAATCTTTCCTGTGTGAGCACACAAAGCCTTCTCCATTCTCAGAAAACGGCGAACACCATCCTTCACAAATCTCCAAACTGCGACAACTCCATCGTCACCGCCTGTGATGAGAATGTTGCCATCATGGCTAACTCCAGTGCACTGAATTTGACTACCACCATGAAGGTTTTCATGCGTAGACAGAAGTCTATCCTGATCATAAGTTAATATTCTCAAGCTTCGGTCAGGGAAACCCCACGAAATATATTCGCTGTAGGCTACTGGCTTAAGCAAGCTATTAGCTGCGGCAACTAGGATCTTATCATTGTTGGTGATAATCTGGGATACTGATGATGTTGTCTTGCGAATCTCTTGATGTGTAAGGTAGGCGCTGTACCGTAGAGGGTGAGGAAGGACTTTCCTGTCAGTCCGTCGTTGTGGGTGTGGTTTTTGGAACAATTGTTTTGGGGTCTGACCAAAATGGTTGATTTGTGCCAGTATTGAAGCCTTCAATGTAGGATCTGATACTGCATCTATGTCGACGTTGCCTTCATATGTGTAGTGATAGAAGACATTGACAGCATCTTCAGCTGCCTGCCGAGTACAAAAGAAAACAATCATCAGAAATCACATAAGTGAAAATTTGTAACACAAACATATGCTACACAATATGACAACCAAAAATAAACACTCTGTTTTACATTACAAGCCACTGTACATATAAATGAAGCGCCTGGATAGATTAGTTCATTATAATGCTTCTCAAGACTCTAAGATGAAAATAGAGCTATGGACATGTTAAGCATGGGTCAGATGGGACAGATCTATGAACCTAAAAAATACAATCACCCTTGTTTTAAACCCAACCATACGAGCACACCAATAGCAACACAACTATAGACAAAAATGTCGATGCAGAAATCTGAGATGCACAATACCTTTCCTCTCTGCTTATATCCAAAAATTAGATCAATCCAATGATGTAGATTCTCAGATACATAATCCGACTCCAGGGCTTCCCGATGCTTCCTGATGAATTCTCTGGCACTACCTTTAGCCCATGGTGGCAAAACAACGTCACCAACCTGAAAACATTATATCAAGAAGTGACATGTTTGCCTTCAGCAGATGTGAGCTATGTAGTATCCTACATCTAGTGTAATGGTTCATGGACTTTCTGTGAAAGTATACCTTTTCTCCTGATTGTTTCTCCCCCAAGTCCAGATTAAACTGGTTCTCTAAAAATTCAGGCAAATAATAGAACTCAGGAATTAGTTCTTTCACATCTGATGTATTGCTCTTGCCAGCAGCGCTGGCCCATGTATCTCTCACACTGTTGAATAATCGGTCTGCATGGTCAAACTGCCCACCCTGCAACGTTTTATTTTCCGTGCTAAAGGGTGGCAACCTCAAAAGATAGAAAAGCACAATCCCAGCACTTGAATAATGAGAACCATAGTGGAATTTCGGTACATCAGGGTCATCCCAGCTATCGTATCTGAAATGAATAAAACAGCATTTTCAACTGATTAATAAACACTGTTCACATTCAGCAGAACTATCATTAATTTTTTAATTAAGAAAAATGTACATATATTTTGACAAAATGAACAAACCTCTTACGGAACTCCTCTTCTCCTTCCTCAGTTTGACACCCCATAGGTTTATCAAGCTTACGAAATACCTGTGGATTCCTCAGATCTAATGTATCACTGTCATAATCTGCAAGAACCCATGGGAATACTGGGTATTGTGTGAGGTCACTATATCCTCGACCGGCAAGTGTGTTCAGATGCATGAGATATTGGAAGTTCGTAATTTCTCCACTCTGCCATCTTTTTGAGAATGATTTTGCCATGACTTTGAAAAGACGGCTCACCTCACCGCTATCCTGTTTAGAGGATGCTGATATTGTCGTGTCCAACCTGCAGAATGGCATGTTTTCTTCTCATTAGCTAAGCTCCTGTGCTCAAGGAACCTTATGATTGGTAAAAGCAATGACTCAAGTTTCAAAAAAGGAGTATCTCTCCCTTGCGCATGGTTCAAGGAAGGGTCCGACCACTTTAATAGGTGCATGAGATTATGAAGAGGAAGTGAGCAAGTTACAAAACCCCTTTGCTGTTCTTGCAAAACAGAACAAAGTTTATCGTGCTAGTAGAAAGGCATAACTTGTATACTTGGTTAAAATAGGCTGCATGTTTCCATAAAAATCAAGCTTCCCAACTATAACAAGGAACTCATAATGCTCGTGAAAATAGCATAAAATTTAATCAGTGTGGATGTCATGATCCTATGGGGAGTGGGATGGTTCTGAAACTAGCAATCCTAAACACAGAACGTATACAAAACTGGAAATTTGACAGTCATGCACTAAACAACATAAAAATCCACTAAAAAGTAAATTCCCTCACTGAAATATGCAAATGTAAATCTCTTGCAGGTGAAATGAATTCCAATTACCTGTCAGGCTGTCATAGTTCTATAATTTACCAATTAATAGTCTCTAGCGGCAAATGGTACTAAATCCAAACAGTAAACAAATGTAATTACAAAGAATTAAGAATACGAACATGCTATTACGCGGGAGATTCATGGCAATCAGATTCTTGAAAACCTCCTCTCTCTCCTTCTTGTGGAAAACTAAAAGCTCATTGCAACCATCCATACTAAATATCTCAATTGCAACCGGGCGGAGCTGATAATCTCGTTTTAGTAGCTCATGAACACTATCGAGCTTCCACATATGCCAGGGATGAGGTAGATTGCTGCTACTACAAAGCTTTTCCTTACCCCAGGCACCTCCATTGTATGCCCATGCCCTGCCACCAAGTGAAAGCTTTTCTGTTGCACCCCGCGTCGAAGGTGATTTCAGCTGAGATTCACTGCTTCCCATAATATCCTTGTTCACACCTAAAGCTTGATCTATCACAGAGAGCTCATCTTCACTTCCCTTTTCACAAATACAATTGGAGTCATCAATGTAGAAGTTCTCAATAATGTAAAGACAAAGTTCTCCAATTAGAAATATTCCATCGTGCTTATCAAGACCAGCGACCCGTTCACAGTTGTACCTATGCCTTATCTTTTCAGAGGGTTCCAGATAAGGTCTAATAAGATATTCACCATTGTCAAGCAATTCCTTTTCTGATTTATCCTCTGAGGTTCTTGTATCAGTACCTTTAATTGAAGGTGTCCTTCTTGGTGAACTAAGTTCAGATTTACCTTGGTGAATATCTGTCATGTGATAAGAAATGGAACTTGATTTTGCTCCAAACTCTGTTGCAGAGTGAAGACTTTGTTCGTTAATACTGCTTTTATCATCAGTCCAGCCAACTGGAGTTGATAATGTGCTTTCTCCTTTGAATATGTCATCATCCTCTTTAAACGATGCAAAGTCGGCAGCATCAAGTTCCTTCTGCTGAGAGTCAAAGGTCAAAAGATTCAAACCTGACATTGTTTCTGATCCAGATGTCATCAACATCCCTCCATCCTCTTTAATGGTCGCCTTAATGTCATCCAACACTAGGTTGTTGGACAGAATGTTCTGAATAGTATCTATCTTAAATTTAGAGGGTTCAAGTTTCTTCCGCGTTCTGTACGGTCCTTCTACAGGACATAGTTGCCATGCAGGTTCCATGGATAGCTGTCGCATTGGGAAAATACCTCTTTCATGAACAAGTTGTTGGAGCTGGCTTTGCCACTCACTTTCTCCATGTAATATCCATCCATATTTATCTTGACGAATTGCTCTTAGCTCTGTAGACATCACATCACGAACCAAATCAAGATTATATCTCCGCTCATTGATCTGCTCCCAATGTCTAGCCTCTAGTTTGGCACATTCCCGTGATTTTCGGCCCATCTCTTTCTTGCGTCTAACTTCCATACCTTTTATTCTCACACTGGGAAATTTTGCTGAGCCAGTAATATATTGAACCCACATTATTAGAGCGCACTGGTCGAGCACTTTACTTATTGTTTGCTGAGAACTCTGGAGCCATTCAAAAAACATTGAGATGCTTCCAGTAAGCAACTTGTCCAGTCCACCATGAAGGATGTCCATTTGCTGCCCTTGGTTAGGCTTGCAAACTAGCAGGTCCTCAAGAGATTGGCGACGATGCACCACTAAATATTTAAGCAGATCAACTGCCAAGTCTTGAGCGGTCCTTCTCTTATCACGGAGAAGTGCCATTAGATTTATGCAGAAACAACACATTAGATCAGTATCAGCATTGCTTGGGCAGAGCAGTAGTCTCTTGTTGGCAATTATAAGCTGGAGAATAGTACAGATATCAACATAAAAATCTTCTGAGTATGATTTAGATGCTATACTCCTCCCGGTTTCTGTCAAGAATGCAAGATTTGCAAGCAGGTCATCTTCCCCCATATTTTTAAGGAATGTTGGGAGGAAACAATACATTATCATCCGGTTTGTGTTCTTCAATATGGCATGGATGTAAGGATCAAGTTGCCTGCTTCCTCGAGCAATGGATAAAATACCTTTCCCTGGGGGTACAGCATCTTCAATGCGGCCGTCTTTATTAGCCAACTGCAACATGGACATTAAGAATTCTAGTGTCCGTAGTACCCCAAGTGGGGTCGGAAAACAACCCATGTACACGCGATCAACTATCATCCAGCAGAGTGGGTCCAAATTGGCAGACCAGCGGCTCTTGTCAAGTTTCTTTCCATCTTCTTCATCATCAAGCAACAGCTTTCTTTCAAGGAAGTTCATTAATCTGCTTAGGCATAACCCTTGAAAAACCAGAGCAGATTCGACATCAACAAACAAAGGCACAGACTCCAGAATGCTCTCAACAAAAAGTGTTGCTTTAAGCTGTTCTGATATAATGTCAGCCAGGATCTGAGCAATAAAATCAAGAATAGCTGTAGCTCCTGCAGAGCATGGTCCACCCCCATAACCTAAATCATCTATGTCAAGCAAAATCTTGGAATTGATAGGGAAAAGTGCATTCATTGCAGGCAACCCCTGCATATTTGTCTTCTGTTCTGGCGATGAATCCAGGTCTATACCAGATGCAGATGACATGGATGGAGAGGTTGTCAGGTGTCTACCATCATTATTTGATCCTGCACTACCAGGCCAAGATGTAAATGGTCCCATGGGAGATGCAGTAGGGGTGATAGCTGCCTTGTTGGTCGACCTCTCAGATAAAATAGGAGATCCAATATTATCCACAGAAACTGAGTTTGGCGAATTAGCTAGTTGGTGGGACTCAGCAATGCCATTTGAACTGAGGGCTGAGGTCCGTTCTTGATCATGAACATTCTGAAAAATTTTATTTACTTCGCCATTTAACAGATTACTGTCAGGCTCCTGATTGAATGAATCATCTGTTTTTACTTCAGCAGCTTCAAAGGAGTTTTGCAAGTCAGGACTTTCTGAGCTCGAATTTTTCTGCTCCTGGAGGAAACTTGCTGCACTTAATGTTCTAGATGATTGTTCCTGATCCTGAGGCAAACTTGAAAAGGTGTCCTTCGTACTTCTGTTGTCATCATCATGGACATCTTTCTCATCTGTTGCAGTAGTTGTTAGATCCTTTGTCATCCTAACAGCAAAATCAGACCTGAAGAAACAAAATAAGGCTTAATACAAACATCTAGAAAAATGAGTAAATTGATATTGTGGGATTGTACAAACCTTACACAAGAGAAATATAGATCAACGCAGCTCTCAAGAAAATCATTCCGCCTGCAAACAGCTGAGAATGGCGGGCACATCTTTGCTAAATCAACCATGAATCTCAGTATTGAAGTGGCAACAGCAGGTGCTGCTGCTTCACCACCCATTAACCTTGCAGCATATGTCTTATGCATCAGAGCTTCTCCTTGAAGATCACCTCCCATGTCAGATGTAGCATCAACAAGATCAGCAACAAAGGTGCCATTAAGATGTGAAAGATTGTTACTTTCATGTGCAAGCATAGAATTAATAATTAAGGAGTCAAATGTAGCTTTTGCCATTGCAATTACAGTATCCAATAGATCCACAAATTTCAATTCTCCATAGTTTCCATCACTAGGCATGAGAGCATGGAAATCAAGCATGCGAACCTCTGGTACTCGAGGATAGACAGGCTTCCCAAACACCAAACAGAACAATATATAATATATTTCTGGAGAATCGTGAAAGCTTGGAAGCACACGATTCAAACCTTGAAAACCTCCACTTGCACGAAACTTAAGAGCAAATGTAGTCGACGATGTTAGGCAAACTCCTAAAAGAGTTGTTATCCATCTCATACTAGTAGGATGCACAGCTTCATCAAGGAAATATGTGACCAGTCTGGATGAAACAACTTTATGCCATTGCTCCAGCAATTCTTCAGCATTTATGGTTACTTGTAAATCAACAAGCATTTCTAATAACATGTTCCTCACAATGACATGCTTGCCCATAGCCTCCTGCACAATCTGACGGTTCGGTGTAAGCTCTGGAGGGTCAAATGTCATTATTATGAATCTTATAACAAGTTCCAGCTCAGAAGCTAGAAAACCATCCTCCAGAATGACACCTAGCAGAACAACAAGCTTCTCCAGCACAGGAATTTCAACATCACCACGCTGTAAAGTAACAAGAAGATGCTGCACAAGATTAATTCGACGCAATATTGTGAGGTTGTGGTTTCTAAACCAATGCATTGATACCATCCTCTCTAGAAATCCAAGCAGAGTAATTTGCACTGATATAGGAGCGGCAACCCATATAGTCCAGTCTAATAGAACATGTTCCACCATATCAGCATTTGACAAGACTATGAATTCAGAAGTCTCACCAGCTACGTTGAATTCAGAAGTCTCACCAGCTATGTCAGCATTCAGCTCAGATAAGTGGCTGAAGGAATCCTTTTGAGCTGAAAAATCATACAGATCCCCATATGATCCACCAGAAGATACATCATCACAAAACTTCGGTAGGGTAAGATCATCAAGACTGCCCTCTGGGGACATTCCAGACGCATAGCTTGCAGTTCGATTTATATTTGATTTCTGTGGCTCAGGAAAGGAAGCCTCACAGGCAGCAATACGGAAGAATATATCAAGAGATTGCATATCAAACAGTGACATCCTCCTGTGCAGGAAGAGAGCAAGCAGATGATACCCCCTCAAGGCCTGCATGTTCTTCACGTTTTGATGACTCTGTTGAAGAGATAATGCAAGCAACTTCAGTGCCATATGCAGCATATCCTTAGTTTCAGCAGCTTCTACAAGAGCAAGAACAACAGGCATCCCACCGACTGTCTGAACAGTATCACCAATAGTGCACTGATTACAAATGTAAACATCACCACTTAGCCGTCCATACCGTGGTATACCTGCCAACATGAACAGCTAAATGAATATTGACATTCCTATTGAGAAAAAAATGTAAATTAAATAGATACATAACGTTCACACACCTCCTATTGGAGATGCAGCAGCTGAAGTAGGGTCAACAAGATTCAGCAACGAAAGAGTTCCAGATGCTCGAAAAGCGTCTGATGATGTTCCATCAAATGCGAATATCAGTTTCTTGCCAGACAATTGTAGGGAGAGATTTCTTAACCGTTCCATGTCCCAAACAATTCCACTGCTCTCAATTCTAGAGTTCCCTTGTTTCATTGAACTATCAATACGCTGGCTGCTTGATGGTGCAGGTACTTCCACTTCTAATGAATCAAGGATTGCCATTACCTCTCCACCGCAGGCCCGATTTGGAACAAATCTGAGAAGATCAATGTCCTGGAACAGCCCCCGGTACCCTTGTCCAAGAATGTACATGAAGCAAATGCTCCCAGGTGTTAATACCTCCTCAAAGAGATAACAACAGCGGAGCCGCCATGATAGATCAGACACTTTCCCATGGATACTAGGTGTGCCAAGCGTGACTTGCAAAGATTTACCAAACGGAGATGGCGAGTATCCAAGCTTGCCAGTGTGCCTAAGCTTTCCATCAAGATACAAGCTAGCTACACTTGCTTGGAAAAGCCCAGCTAGTGCATTCGGCTTACTATGAACAACAGCAAGATGGTGCCATTTTCCTTCTTCCATGTCAATGCCAGGGAATGACAGTGAACTTGAGTTGCCCGTTGATATAATAAGAGTGCCATTATCATGGAGATAAAGTTCAGCATATAACGTGTTAGCATCATCCACTGCACCCACAGAAAAGATGCGCAAGACTTGCCCACTCCTTTTACTACAGGCCCCTTTAGATGTTTTTTCCACCTCCCTGGACTGGTTTTTAAAGTTCTGAAATTGGAACCAGCAAACGAAGGAGTATCCAGAAATAGGAGGCCATGTCCTTTCTCCTAGTGAAACTTGAATAGATGCATGACCAGCTTTGCTCATGTCCATCTCAATGAAAGGAGCTAGAGAAACGTTTCCTTGTCTGATATCTTCCATTTGAATTAACTTATCCATCATATTGACAAAAATATGACCTGAGCGTTTCACTTTCAGTTGAAGGATATATCTCACAATAAGTCTTAGTTCGGATGAAGACAACCTGAATCAGAAAGAGAAATATCATAAAAAGACACAGCAAAAATTCTTACAATGGGAATGCAATTGAATCTCATGATATATAACTGACCTATAAGCACCAAGCAGTTCAACAATTCTCAAAGCATGATTAAGTATAGGAGAGGAACCGTCCAAAAATGGGCTGATTGTCTCAAGTAGAAGGCCAACACATCCTATGTAACAAAAGAGTGACAAAAGCGTAAGGTTTTCTGGACTTTTCGAAATGAGTAACAATGAAAAAGGTTAACATCCATACCAACAGAAGTTAAGTTCTCCCGGTTGAAGGGACCAGCACTTGCAAGTTTCTCAATGAATCTCAGCAACTCAAGCTGAACTTTCGGCGTAAAAATCAACAACGAACGGATCAGTACAACTACTGCACTAGGATTATACACACGCTCCTTGTCAAGTTTTGAAAGCCCAAACGAGGTTGGAGATAAGAAGCCCAATTGATCCTCTAAGGCTTCAGATGAAATGCTCTCTACTTGCAGGTTACTGATGGGAGGAAGAACAATCTCAAGGGCAAGCTCAAGCAAAAGCAAAATAACTTGTTTTTCACAATCCACACAGAGCAACCCTGATTCTGAGACAAGATCATAGAAAGTGCTCGATGACATTATTGTATGCAGCCTTATCCTATTGACAGAATTGTTGCACACAGCAGCTGTCATAGATCGCAATAGGAACCCAAAGATCTTCATGTGAGTATGCAATGATGGTTCAGCGTCTTCATTTTCTGTGTCATTTTGGAAGCTATGCAACATTGTTAGTAGCAGAGAAAATCCAGTGGCTTCTCCAAAAACTTTTTGTGCTGAACTGTTTGCCCCAAGAATGCGCCACAAAGCACCAAATGTATCACACTTTGCATCATTATCAAGCTTGAATTGAGAACCTGATGAGGTTGATACCATCCCACTCTTCAAAATTTCAATCAGTGACCCTATTTCTTCAGGATGAGCCTGGAAACAAAGGTTTTCATCAAGTAAGTCAGAATCACATGGCAGTGCTATGCTTTTATGCATATACTCTATATAACAGAGGACAGCTTGCAAAAGACGCTCAGCATGAATAGGAATTTACAGTGAGTACGGAAAAGAAAAGGTACATCAGCTTGCACATGTGCTTCAGTGAGGACATGTAAAGTTAAGAATCTAACACTAGGCCCCTAACCTAGAAATATTTCAGAAGACAAATGATTTAGTCAGATATAACGTGCACCTGAAGAGAATCTTCTATTATCAAGCATGACAACAGTCGTAGAACACCAGACCGGTGGCTTTCAAATACCAAGAAAGGAAGAATGATGCTGACACCACTGGACAATCGGAATGATTGCTGGTTAGGCTCAGCTCTCTTCAGTAGATAGAACAGACAATCCCAAGCAACAGTGAGGGTTCCTTCATCTTCAAACATGGGAAATTTTGCGGAACTTGAAGTCATTAACTTTGGGGAAAGAATTGCATCTTTGTTGTCCACAGTCTTCTGAAAATTACTTGCATTGGGCATCCTCTCTGTAGAGTCAAAAGCCTTATTTTGCTGCTCATCTCCAAAGAAAATCTTGTTTTGCTTCAAGTCATCTAATAGTACCCCCAAGACTCCAACTTCTCTGAGAACTTTTTTGTACTGCTGATCAAAGGAGAGGAGCTTTACAAAGAATGAAAGCACTGTATGTTTAAGACTGGTGGAAATAGGTTGCTGCAATAAGCAACAAAGTGACAACAACTCCTGCTCTGGAATGCAGTTTACAACAGTGACAGCATATTCCAAAATTTTTAAGATGACCACTTGGAGTGCTGCAGGAAAGCTACCCATGTTTAGGATAAAAAGAGGAACAGTTCGGAGTTGTTGACATAGCTTGTAATTTTCAAGATGGCTTGAGAAAATCTTGAACATTCTATTGAGAACTTCAGCTTGCACTTCCAAATTGTCTGCCTTCAGAAAAATATCTTGTAGCATCTGAATAGCATCAAGATCTTTTACCTTAGGGCTACTGACTTCCATCATCTCGTCAAATTTGTCAGCAGATGGTGTTCGGCTTCTGTTGTGGGCTGTTCCTTTAGCTCGAGAGGATTTTAAACTTTTACCAGCAGCATTTTCAGAAGGTCCAATTTGTGACAAATTAACAAGAACATCAAGTAACCTAGACAATTGAGGTGAAATGTCACATGAGAATAAGTCTTGTTCAGATCTCTGAGAAGGATTTAATCCATCCTCCATGGGTAATAATTTGGTTGAGGATTGAAGAGTCTGGTTTCTGTGCAAGTTACAAAGAGTAAGAGCAAACTGCACAAGAAACTGGTAACCATGAGCATTGTGTATGTCTTCCCTGAGACTTATCGACCCAGACTCTGCAATGTAAACCAAAGTAGAAGTATTAATGCATAGCAATAAGCCTTTAGGCCCAAACAAATAAAGGCATAGTAGAGATGAAAATTCAAACAGGAGCTACACAAACCCAAAAAACAAAATATATATTAGTAATTTGAATCAAATCATCTCAGCTCCAAATAAATGTATCTGATTGGCAAAAATATGTCAATATTTACCAGGCCTGTAGGACAACTCAACACATTCTAGTAAAAGATCCACAATGCCCATAGTGTATGCAGCATCACCACTCTCAGGATTGAAATCTTTCACGGCCATAAGGAGTATTTTAATCTAAAAGACGTGATAAAAAAAAGGTTAACAAGATTGGTCAGAAATATAGGCAAATGTTAAACATGCCAGCAAATAATGAAATGAAAACTGCCACTAATACTATAATAAAACAAGAGATGGAAAATAGGGACCAGACACTTTGGCAGCTCAGTTACACAGCTTGGCCAGGGGTCCAAAAGGTCAGTCTATATCGCAAAGAATTTCTACATTACATACTACAGATATTTCAATGAATTTCTCTGGTTTGGTCAAGAGTTTTATGTTCTAAGATCTACATTAGCCAAGAGCTAAGAGCATCTCCAAAAGCTCCACATTAACTCCCCCTAAATCAAATTATAAGGAAAAAGTGTAAAAAACCTCCTCCAACAACTTCCCTAAACACCTCCCTACTTTCGAGGGTCCCCTGAAATCTCCCTATTCGGAGGTAGATCTGGGGAGCTTTCTGGGGTCCCCAATCCCATCTTAGTGCAACTGACAGTGGGACCGGTTGTTCACTGGATTCAAATTTAAATTACATTTAGGGGAGCTGTTGGAGGTGGTGGCTAAAGTAGACCCCGAGATTTTTTTTGGCTGGCCCCAAAAGGTACTTTTTGGAGTTATTTTTTGAGGGAACTGTTGGAGATGCTCTAACAGCTATAATATTTTGTATTGAAGGAAGATCTACCAAAGAAGGACACATTGTTCTGTGTTAAGTGTCAGACCGACAATTAAAACGACTAATGCAGCTTTTCAACCTCAGTAAATAATAGATAGAAAATGTACCAAATGGTGCTTCCTGATGTACTTTGCAGAAGTCCCATTATCGTTTGCAAGTAGAAGACCAAGAACCTGTTTGGTTATGAACTTAATATCATCAGCAACTGCTGATATGGAAAAAAAATATGATTCTCCAAAGAATATGTTCAATTGTTCATCATTGCATCTTACCTGCATTGCATGACGATGAAGCTGAATTGTGTGAAGGGGAACAAGACCCTCCTTGAACTGTGAAGACACAGTGAGTGAACCATTTACAACCATGTGAAAAAGAACTTGTAGAGCATCGTCTTCAATTAAACTTGGTGCAGCAGATGGATGGCTTGCCAGTGCCTTCATTATATGTACAACGCTCGCCTCAATCTCCATAGAACAAAAAACAAGAAAAGGAGTCAAAGCCCATCTCGACCATAAGAAAAGGAAGGCAAGAAGTCCAGTCACCATATAAATTATATGAACATACAGAAAAGACTTGCTCATAATACAGAAGGACATTGTAGAGCAACATACGAAAGCAGAGCCAATGAAATGTTAACAATCACAAAGTCTTCCAGGAGCTGTTTCATGAGAACTATAAGTGAAGTTACCTCAAGCCGTCGTGATTGCTTAGGATTCCAGTCCTTGCTCTTGTCACTTTTTGGTCCTTGGCCAACAGTGGAGGGATTTGGGGAGTACTCATCGGGACTCAACAGAGAATTGAGTACATATATAAGGCAGCACAGAATACCAGAGTCCAACAAAGGCTGTTTATCATTTGTCTGTAACAAGGAAATTAAATATGACAAGAGATGTGTTAAATTAAACATTTTGCAAATTATGTTTCACATTTGATATGAAATATCATATATTTCTTCAGCAAGTCCAAAATTCCTAAATACAATCTTATCTATGAACACACAGAACCCACTCACTCTGAAAACAATATACTTAGACACTAATCACCATTGAGCAGATGTCTCTTGCTTTCTTTTGTACCATTCATTGCATTCTTTCAATTTTAAATGCACTTCAAATATTGCAACAAAAGCACAGTGAACTGTGGCTGCTGTGTATTCCTTCGAGCCACTAATGCCTTGCAATACACTTTAAGCAACATTTAGATCGCCGATAGCTACAAGATGCGTTTTAAACATCATGTAAATGATTAATTGAATATGCCCCTAATTACCAATAATTTCCAGTAGCAAACAGAGAAGCAATGTCATAAACTCTCTCCGTCTGATCAGTGCATTACCAAAATGAAACTTTCCAGGATTGATCTGTGTATTTCTGTCCGGCGCCATTGATTCATTCGATCATCTTGTGAAGCACACCAGTGACAGTTCAGCTAGGTAGCTAGTTAATACAACAGGTCGCTGGATCGTTCAGCTACCAATCCACTTTGTTACATTTCCAGTGAGCTGACTGTTTCAACCCTTGGTGAATGTGAAGGGAGTAAATGGATTAAGGTGATTTTTTTTCCTTAACCCTCAAATACAATGATCAACGATGGATGAAGTAGTAATTACCATTGTTTTTAGAAGGTTGATACAAAATAATGCGCATTTAATTCACATGTTTAGAATCCTTTTTGCCCTCCAAATAGATCAGACAGTGTAACTAGCTGAGCAGCCAAAGTGATCTCCAATATACCAATAAAAATGGAATTACAAAAGGAATAGACACTCTTTCTGGCGATTGCATAACAGCATTGCGAACTAAAGAAGTATGAAATGACTAATATAGTTCCTCATTCCAATGAACATTTTAACAACAACACAAACTTCTAAAATGTAAAATGAACTGCAACAACACAACTTCTAAAATGTAAAATGAACTGTAGTATCTGTACTAATATGTTGTTTTAATTAGTTCATGATCTTAACACAAGAAATCAAGAAACAGAATGTAAATGAAAGTTGAACGTGCTTGGATCAATTTAGTGTCAAATATTTCACTAACCTCTGTGACAAGAACTTCAACCGCGTATAACAAGTTTGAACCAGGACATATGCCAAGCTGGACGATGTAAAAAGGTTATCAAAGGGCATATGACCCCTGAAATTCGTAAATTGCACTATAAGAACTATAGAAATACAAACCTCTGTGATATCTGAAAAGAAGCCAATAACATCAGCAACATGCAATGATCTTCCTTTGCTATGAATTCTTAGCTTCTCCACATCTGTAACAAAAGCTCTTCCAATAACAAAAGAAAAAACATGTGCTTCTACTAACCTGTGGAGTGATGGAGAGGAAAACACGGTCATTTTAGTCATTTTTAGCTATCTTATGGATACAGAAAGCAGAATGTAGCAATAGAAATATCGAAGTGTGCACACATGAAAAGGGTCTTACTTTGTAACTAGCTGAGCTACACTAGAATGCTGCCTCACTAGCCTACAGAAAGAATTTACTGCCAAATTTAAGGCCCTTTCTTTCTCCTGCATAAAAAAAAACACAAAACATAATCTTAAGGAACAGCTTACAAAGTCTATCATTGATTCAAGATGGTAAAATGAGACATTGTCAGGTACCTTTTCGGAGCTGGAAGAGCGGAATTCTTCCCAGAACCTCCTGAAGTCCAACTCCAATTCATCTTTTCCCCTGAGAACGAGAGGAAAGCATATTAAGCTGGAGAACTATCGCATTAGTTACTTGAAACAGCAGAACCAAATTCCTAAGCATTAGTTGAAATGAAAGGAACAAATTCTCGCATTGATTGTCGTAGGCTAAAACACATGCACTAAAACTGAGGTCAGATATATTACCATGTGAGAATGCATATGTCCATATATATGAATTACCTTGTAGAAATTGGATGCAAGACTAAGATGTAAAAGATAAACGTATCATATGTGTTATTCAATCCCTTTCCTAGAAAACATAGCTTACAGAAACTTTAACAATCACGCATGACTAGAATGTTTATCGTTTCACCAGCCAATTACATAGGTGGCTTACGCAAAAGATAGTGTACGAGCAATTGCATAAAAGTGCAAGTCATCTTTCTATCATGGATTCTCCACGGTGTAAAAGTGTTTACCCAACACTGAAGAAAAGGTACAACACGAAATTGAGTTCTTGGTGGTAAATGCAATTTACAATACTTGAGAAATGTCACAGGAAAAAAATGAATAATAAGGATTCAGGAATCTAGATTTCTGACCAAATAATTAAGGACATATAAATTAGATCTCATACAAGAAACTATCTCCAGTAAGTTAGATAATTGCTTATACGCATATGCTGCCCACAAAATGGGTCAAAAAGATCAAAAATGTACATACAAAGCGACCCTCATAACTATTGGCCGGCTGCTACAGACGATTATGCAGTAAGAGAAGCAAAATATTTGCCTTCGTTAAAAAAAAACTAGGCCCTAGCAGGACATTGGATCTTGGCATCTAACATTATAAATCTACAAAAAATTCAATGAAGATATGGTGAGCATGGAAGGGCAATATATGTACCTAAGTAGCTCAGATAAACAATCTAAGAGTCTCACAGACATGTTGTAGCATAGACAGTTCAAACATGAACAAACAAATCAAACACCAAACCTTATCAACTTCACCTAAACCCAGATCACTAAATTCCACTAAATCAAACACAATAAAATCTCAAAGCTGCAGCTCCACTGTTCTAGACATACATGCGAACGCCAAATAAAAGAGGGGGCACAGCCTTCTGACACATTCAAATCCACGTGAATTGACCACGCAGCTAACGCCTCAGGCAACCACCGTCCTAGTCCGGTTTCATTTCTGCCAAAGGCACCTTCCTAGCATAGCATCATTTCTGCCCAAGGGACATAAGCGAACAAGGAATTCCGCGGCTCTATCGTCAAGTTTGAGCTCAAAAAACCATTCAGTTGTATCGTTCATCCTCAAATCAATCCGACAGGTCAAACGTTACTATAACATCAAATCCCGTGTCTACCAACCAAATCACCAAACAGGTAACTTAAAACAAGCATGTGCGATCACGCGTTTCCCGAATCCAAATCCGATCGTCATTGCTCAACACGGCACGCGCGAGCAACCAGATCGCATCCGAGCTGACTAGGCGCCACCGGATTTCGATTCGGGCAAACACGAGACCATCGAAAGTGCGTTTGACTTAGGCTAGGGGAGAGGGGAGGGACTCACCTGGCGAGGGACGCGGCGGCGGAGGGCGAGCTCCCGGTCGCCGCGTCGACGCCGCCCTCGTCCCCGCCGGCGGACGCGGAGCTGAGCCGCGGGGTCGCGAGACCCGCGTCCGCCTGCTGGTGGAGCGGGGACCCCGGCGGCGGCGGCGGTGGTTGGGGCGGCGGTTGCTCCTGCTGCTGCTGGCCGGCGGCGAAGACGACCTTACTGAGCAATGTGGACCATTTCATTGTGCCGACCCCTCATCCGCCGCGCAGATCCCGGCCGGATCCCGCCGATTCGCCGGAATTCCGACGCGATCCCCCGGCTCCCGTTGTTCCAGCGAATGGTTTTTTTTCCTTCACGTTGTTCCTCGCCTCCGCCTCCCGCTCGTCGCCTCCGACCTTCCCTATTTTTGCTGCCGTCTGTTGCTTGTGTTATCTCTGCCTCGGTCGTTTCCCCTTGCCCTTATTTTTCTCTCTCCTATTCCACCACGCGCCTCCCTTCTCTCTCTTCCTCGTCGCTGCCTCTGTCCCTCTTCGCTTTCCTTCTCTGCGTGCGCTTGCTTGGCCTGCGCGACCAGGGATGGGAGACTGTGTCCTCTGTATTTGGTTGGTGCCTGGTTGCTTGCCTCACTAGGATTTTTTCCATTTATTTCCCCTCTTTTTCAAAATTTGTTTCTTGCAGTAGGTAAAATCGTAATAACAGTACTAGTATGACCTTGTCCGACCACTGACTTTTGGGCGTGTGTGTTTATTCTTATCTTTACGACTTTCTTTATAGCAAAGGTAACCGTACCTGGGCTCCAAAATTATCCCATAAAGATAACGATAGTGCCATGTTTGGTGAAGGTAGAAATGGTAACACAGCAAATTGGGGGATTTTCAATGGACTCATTGCCTAATTTTTTTAGGTAGTCACTTTCTTTTTCTTTCTATTTCGTCTAATATCTTTGTCTTAATTTTCATACGGACAAGTAAAACAATAGAGATTCAACCATCTAATCGCGACACAGACCCAGATTTGAAAGCACATTAGCTCATCATTTTCAACCTGGATCTACTAAGAAGTTTACAATTCGTAATTGTAAATAATCAGCGGCGGATAAGTCTCGCTGATGCATGTATCCTAAAACCATCACTCACTGATATTCTTACCAGTTTATCACCGTCGCTTGAGCTTTAAGGTGTCGTTTGGGTATTGAGAAATGAGGAGTGAATTTGAGTTTGGAAATTAAATAAAAGATTGAGATTTAATAGAAGATATTAATGAAGGGTGTAGATCTTCTCTTCTCTTATCCTAAACCTATTCCCGCTACCTGATCTTTTCCAATTATCCAAACGCCACATAAAAGGTTGTTTGATTTCAGCCATTGCAAATCTACATGACTTGATCGTCAACCGTTGCGTGGCGAAAGAGCTCCCTACTAGAATAATAAGTAACTAGACTGGATTAGATCTAACCACGGAAGAAAAAACTCGGAATGATTAAATAAGAGTAATCCCGATATAATTGATTTTTTCAAGGTTATAAAATGACATTGGAGGATTTAGACAACCATATATTCATCATCAAAGGAACATACATATCGAAGCAATGAGAGAGATATAGCGCTTAGCGCTCAAACCTCCTCGCTAAAGTGTGCTAGAGGAGAGAGAGGTGACGAATATATATGCCGAGGTCGAGCAGATGAGAGATTAATGAGTGTTATCTAAGGAAAATATAAAACATTATTTACCTAAAACAACAGAATAATAAACGTTACAACCCAATGAAAATATATTCATACCTGAGATGTAAAATCAACGAATGACCATTGATTATTGTAGAAGGAAGCTTGCAAAGTCAAAAAAAAAAAGTGTACCTTTCAAAAGAAAAAAGAAAAGGAGTATATATGGAATATAGCTCATCGTAAAGGTTTCGAATAGAGAAGCATGTCTATATTTTTCTCTTTTTTTTTTACGAAGTGTACAGCAACAAAGGTTTTGGCTTCATTTTGTGTCGCTGAAAAGAGATCCCCCTCCATCTCAAATTTCAAGGATAATTAAACAAAATTAGGTATAAAAATTTAATATATGGGGGTTTGAAGTACACCCTCTGATCTTGAAATTAACGTCGCAGTTGATTTTAAAATTCAAAATTCAACTTTGACTATTTCTTTTATTCAAAAAACTTGTTAAAATTTGTAAAATTTGAAGTTGTGTTTTAAATAACTATAATGATAAACCAAAATATAATAAAATATATGATATTATTCGAAATTTTTTGAATAAGACAAGTGATCGAAATTAATGTTTAAAGTCAACGAGAAGATCAATTTAAGAACGGACGTAAAACTCGATATGACATGGAGCTCGAACATGTACGGACATTTCAAAAATTGTTTTTTAAAGAAAGAAATATATTCCACAAATTCTGCTGTAAAGATTTATTCACCGCAATGTTACGGTGTAGTTCTGATATCTCTCGAGTCTCTGACTGAATTTGGAGCGTATCCAAATATCCCGTTCTTCTACTATCAATGACCATTGACGCGCCTGAGCCAGGGAGCGTGAGTTGGTCCTCTCGTGCAAGGAAACAAAACAAACGGGACGTCTTGCCGTCCGGCTCGCTAGCCGCTCCACGTGGCACCCAGGGGGTTAGACGTGCGCGCCACTTCCAAGCGGGTCCCACCCACCACCCGCTCCTCGGCCCCACCACCGCCGCGCCGCTGTCCCCACGAAATCTTCGTGTCCGTTGCGGCGCGTTATTACCATCGCGAATCTCAAAGCTCCGCGCGCGTTCCCGCTGGCTACCTGGGCGCGGCTACACCGGCTGTTGTGGGTAAAAAGGTTCGTTTGTATGTGCTTTTAACAGCTGCGCTGTACAACCGCAGGCAGCAATTTTTAGCAGTAGCAGCCACTTGCAGCGCGCATGTGAAGTCTTTAATCTGAACCGAACGGCGGGTTGGAACAGCAGCAGTCGAAAAACGCCAGAAGTAACACAAACGAACGCGAGCCTAATAAAAGTTGGTTGTAAGTGAGATTGTTGTAAATAAAATGAATGATATATAAATTTTTTTATAAAAATAAAAATTTTATTTTATTTATTTATTTATCGATTCGATGATCAGTGACATGCAGCAAATCCGCTTACGCTGTTCTGGTTCTGGCCCCGCGCAGGAGATCGCGGACGCGGGCGCCGTGACGTAGCACGCGGACCACGCGTCATAAATGAGGAGTGGTCCGGTCCGTAATGGTTGGTTCTACGAATATATTCCTCTCTCAGTTTTAAATTATTGGCTCATCGTTGATTTTTAATATTAAGTTTAATTATTTATCGTATTAAAAATTTTATTTTATTATGTAAAATTACTAATCGTAATTTAAATTTTATTAATAATAAATCAAATAATAACAAAAGTTTATATATTTTAACAAATTTTTTTAGTAAAACAAATGCTTAAAGTTGATGTCAAAATCAACGGTGTCAATAATTTAAAATCGGAGAGAGTAACTTTTTTTTAAAATTATTGATATTATTAATTTTGATTATTCATATTATTAAAAAAATTTACTTCAATAATGTGAAATTATTAGTACAATTTAAATAATAATAATGCAAATAAAATTAAAATTTTTATATTTAAATAAATTCTTTGAATACGAGGAATGGTAAAAATGATGTTAGAAATATACAGTATTAATAATTTAAAAACAGAAGAAGTATGTAAAATTACTATCGAGAGCTTGTATTGTACACGTAGGGTGGTAGGAGTACTTGGACGGGGACATACGAACTGCCGTTTGCTTCCACCGCCATGATTCAGACGCGGTGCACGCCATCATCAGGTGCAGTTGTTGGCGAGGAGGAAGGAACGTTTCACCGCCCTCCCGCTGTGGGCCGGCGCGCTTTGCTTCGCACGTGGCGGCCATAATTTTGCAGTGACGGCGAAGCGAGAGCACACGTCCATTCCCACAGGGATTAAACTAGCGAGACACTAGGCTCTGTCTAACCGCTCGGCCCGACCGGTTCGTTGTAGCTAATTCCGAACCGTAACCCGCGACCGTGTGAAACCACGACGCGCACGCGCGCGGCAGGTTGGTTTATAGTGGTAAGTACTAGTTCCGTGTCGAAAGTTTCGGCACCGCGGATGGACGATGGAGCCGGCTGACGATTACTCCGTACTTGAGATGATTAGAGGCTTTCGACACGGTCGCTGGCTGGATCAAGTCCCGTCCGGATCGACGCAAGCAGGTCTGGCCTCTCTGTATGCAATTTTGTTGTACCAGTTGAGATGGTTAAATTACCGGCAATAAAAGAAGAAAAGAAATATACGAATCGAACATGACAACTTTCCGAACCATACGTGCGTGCGTGCACGACTTGTTCGGCAACTCAACAAAGCGGCTGACCAGGGGAACAGGTCGTCGCGGCTTGGTCTGACCTGAACAAACAGCCTCTCTACTACCGGGCTACGACGCAGACGCGTGAGGCGTGGCAACGAGCTCGATCAGCGAGCTGGTCGCGTGTCCTTGTCCACCTGATCCGGCAGATTTAGCGCTCCATACAAGCTTCATCGCTCATCAGCTTCAGCCCCTCTGATAGTCCGGTGACTCGGACCATTCACCGATTCGTGTTAACTCCCACGTTTCCGCGAACCTGTCAAAACGCGCGCGCGTGTGCGGGCAAGCAACAAGCGCAGCCATCGTGCGGAAAAACAGAGGACCCTGACACCCTGCTCAGGTCGTCCGGGAGACCGGTTCCTGCATGACTCGTCGCGAGATCAACTAGTATAGGTTTATGTAATCCAGGGTAGTTAGACACGGGACGAATCGTTGCGGCCGCTTTTATCCATCCATCTTTGTCGCCTCGCTTCTTCGACTACTCGGTCAATGCAGGGCGCGCGCGCCTGCTCGCGCTCGCCGGAACACGACGGTTGGAGCGGCGGAGCTTCGTATAAAAATGACAGTTTTTCTGTCTTAGAAAAAAGAGAGAGACAACGATAGTCTTGGAAAAGAGAACAAGTTCGAGTGGAGCACAAGTTTTCGGGCCCAAGGACCGGGAAACTCCCGGGACGGAGCGGAGGTCGATCACGACCTCTCAGGAGGTGACCTTTTTGTCGGTGGAAGTAGGTCCCAGCGTCACAGCAAAGCTTTCGTTTCTCTTCACGGAGAGCGTAGCGGTCGCTTAAACTGGCAGAAGATCTTTTTCGCTCCTTGGCGTTGTTCGTTCGAGTGTTGTTGTTGGAAAATGATCAAAGAGCTGCTGTTAGTCCCGTGAAATTGCCTGTCATCTAGATGCCTTTCCTCGTCAGTGACATTTACTACCGTTCCTCCTTTCGTAATCAGTAAAGGCTCCCAGGAATTTCCTGGAGAAGACTGAAAGAATTTGCGCGTGCGTGGCACACTTGGAGTAGTAGGATCCGATCATGACGTGGACGCGAGTAGTGGAGGAGGTGTAACTGTGTAAGGCGTTGTCCTCACTAGATCATGTGCATGGCGAAGGGATGGGGCTTGCGACAAGGTAGCCTATTCATGGAGTGTTTTATTATGTGTGCACGCAAGATTAAGATTGGTCAACGTTGCTTCATGTGTTGCGCGGCACCTAGTTGTGTTGACGCGACCATGTGATGACAGTGATGCTGGGTATGTTTAACCTGGCGTGTTAGAGTTAGTACTGGACACGCACCTGCGGAGGCTGGGTCAAGAAGGGTGCACAAAACGAGACTAATTGCGCATTCTCAAAAAAAAAAAAAACAAAGAAAAGAAAAGAAAAAAAGAGTAGACTAGTTGCGTTTTTCCTAAAATAAACACTTGAAAACCGTTGACCATTTTTAAGCTTTCCATCAAGTAAGAACCGCATGAATGAATCTACCATGTGGACATTTCGATGAGATAATGCTATGAAATTTCATGTGTGCTTAGAGGAACGTATAAACTCAGATGGAAAATTAGGGCGCGGCAGTGAGTTGGGCCGAGCTAAAATCTGCCGTTTTGAGTTTCTCCTCGGGCCGGGGCCCATCCGCCTATGGTGAAATCCCATCCGACTTTATATTTAAATAAAGCTTTTCCCCACGAGGCCCTTATGTTTTTTTCTTGAATTGCATCCGCTCGTTAATCGATCCCAGTCGCCATCTGTTTCGACAGGTCGGGGCCGCGAAAGAGCAGAGTTGCGGCGGCGCGAGCGCCGGGACACCACGTCGACCAACTTTGTGCTCTGAATCACCTGCGTTTCAGATTATGGAGGTGGGACATAGGTTGGTCCACGCTCAAAAAATGTCGGGCATCTCAGATGATTGCCGCCATTCACCGATGACAATTTTTTTCCCTGCCACAGCCCGCAGGGTTCCGAGCATAAGAAGAACCTGTCAAAAGAGGGGCGGGAGCTAGCGCGGCCAGCGTGCCGAAACAGATGACCTGCGCGAGGTGGGAGACCGGTTCACGGTTGGATAAGCCGTAGCCCGTACGTAACAGATGACCCTGCAGCTCTGATGCATGCACTCGCCGCTCGCGAGAGGTGAGCAACACGACAGCTTGGAACCCTGTGGCCCGTAGGAAAGCGCGTTGTTAACAAGCCGGAGAAGGTCGTTGAGAACCGCACCGATCCTGGCACGACATCGGCGTCGTGGTTCCGTTCTCGATCCAAAAGCCTGGACGAAACGGGAACCTTTGTGGGGAGCCGAGCGGACTCGACCCATCCGAAGGCTCAAGACATCCATCCGTGATCCATTGAGTCGGGACGCTGCTAATTTCGCATCTGCGTGTAGCCCTCCTGTGCTACTCCATTAATTTTGATCCCTATTCTTAGCCAGACACGTGAAAGGTTGCTCGAGTTTTGAGCCTCAGGGTCCCACGACGCAAGCGGAAGAACTCCCTTTTCCATTTTTCCTCTCCGCGCCGGCAGGTCCGGAAAAAGTCGGCGAAGCAGCGGAAGTCGCGGAAGAACATGAGAGCGTCGTCAAGGTCGCTTTGACTAATCCCAAACTTTCCCAACTTTCCTTTGTCGGTGGAAATTGCTCACCGATGAACGCGAGTGAACAGGCCAGAGATCCGACGGATCAAACATTCCATCTACCAGCCGCAGCGTCACGTAAAATCAGGCTTTTTCGGATTATCCGCGTCAGTTACGCATGTGATCATTAGCTGGTGCCTGGTGGACAAAATACGAGGGGAGAGCACTCTCTATCTACCAGTATCAGCCCGCGGGTTGACACGTTGGCCGCTCTAGATCGAGATCTTTTGCTTTTGGGCGTACGTTGAAGTGTTGTTGTTGGAAAATGATTAATGACCCGCTCCAAATAGATCTGGTAAAAGAGCTATCCTCTTAGATGGACGCCTTTGATCTAATCAGTAATTTATATTTATAGTGATAATATATTGATACGAAATTTAAAATTAGTACATCTGAAAAGGATCCATGAATATTGTTTCAGAATGCAAGAAATGGTATGTCTATGTACATGAACTCATGCAATGGCATGTACAGGCGAATCCAATCATGGTGACATGGAGGGGAAGTAGTGGAGGAGGTGTTTGCCTACGATTAGTTGCCCCCAACCACTTCACCGGCATTGCAAAAAGGGTCAATCCGGTAATGAGATATAGCCGGGCTATCACAGCCCTTGTCGCGGAGCGTTTATCTGGACTCCAAATCTATATGTGCTCAGTCAATGGTGCTTCATCGGCTGTGCCTTGTGCGGCACTTCCTCGTGTTTGACTTAGCATGATGGTGACGCTGATACCATCGAGGGATTGATTTTTCGTTGCTGTATGCTTGAATGAAATAGGCAAAATTTATTTTGGACAAGACTCGTCTTAAGCCGAAATGGTTGACGGCGGCCCAGTATGGAACCCGCGTCTACGTTTTGGGTCCGGCCCCGTGTTTGGATTCGATCCGAATTCATACTACCTCGTCTTAAAGCCCAATCCCCGCCTCTTCCCCACTGCGGAGCAATCCTATTCAAGGGCACGGTGCTGGCCTGAAAAGTTGGGCGGCAAGCAATGGCGAAGCGGCTCGGTCCGATGAGCGCGACGGCGGACGTACGGCTAAACGTCGGCAGCGGCACCGTTGTATTGTCGAATGGTCGAGCGGGTTAGCCGCTGCTGGATTCAGTGAATTTAAAAAATTAGCTCCCGCATAGAAGCCCTATTTCAGTTACCACATAATCCCTAGCAAGTATTCCTATAATCCTATTCCGGTTAGCTGCGGCTGGATTGCTCGAATGATAATATAAACCATGCTTCTGTACCATTATGTATTTGACACACACAGAAGCCTTATTTCAGTTATCACAGAATCACATAGGACAATGTACCAGGACAACAACAAGCATATCTTGCTTTTGTGACAATTCTCTGAAGATTAATTATGCATCTATGTTCAGCAACAAACACAGTTCACATTACATCTCACAGGATTTGCTTAAAAGTACCAACTGATAAATTAAAAATCATTGCTTATAAACTAAAGAAGTAAAAAACAAGAGGGGAGAGCCACAATTTGTCAAATTGGCAGAAAACATTTCCAGTTCCAACCACGTCCTGGTTCCACCAATGCCGTTGGAGCAGAGGAGTATCCTACACTCTGTTGTATGCGACGTTTTTGCTGAATAAGCGGCGGATGTAGACAACTTGCAATGCGCTAGCAGCCATGAAAGCTAGGTACTCTGCCATTGTGTAGAACATGACACGCTTTCTGGTGCTCTCATTTGCTGGATTCAGTGAATTTAACAAATTAGCTCCCAATCATCACAGTGTAGCAAAATAAAAAGTGAAATCCAATGAACAAAAGATTCATTGGAGTATACACATGTTAATTAAGTTCTCGACAATCTCAGACCTGGCATATTAGGCATATATTTCCTTAAGAGGATGAAATAGACAGGTTAAATAAAGCAAGGTTGGATATTGTTCTCAAGCAAGAACATGAGGCCTCCTATCCATAACGGAAAAACACTTTCATTTACTCCTATGATAATAAAACAATATCCTAATTTTCACCAATGGAGCATTTGATGGAGTAAAGCTCCAGATTGGGACAAGGACATTAGACATGCACCATTTTGTTGTTATTTTCATTCTTTTCTTTTTTATTTCTTGTTCCATTGAACAAATTCTGTAACAGGAATGGACAGAATTTCACAGCCACAAATGATGACTGAATGCTTGGAGGTCAAGTATTGTTGAGCAGATATTGTCTCGGTTGATATTTAGCAGCTTAGCACATAGGAGAGGTATAATGTCTGATAGTGACTTGCAAAGAAAATTAAGCTTACTGTGTCGGTGACGAGCATCCCGTGCTTTTAGGTATTTTTGCTCAGCGGTTACGGATTCAAGAGCTTCCTTCAGCTGTGCAATTTTCACATTGATCGGGTCCAAGTGCTCTGCATAACCAAATATGGACAAATTGTTATTTCTTCTCTTAAAATATCAGATGAAGGAGGGAATAAATATTTTCTGAATGGTAAACCTAAGGTCATATAAACTAATACGACTGGTTGTTGATCAACATTTTAACTAAACCAATTAACTTTAAAGAATAAGCTGAAAATATAGAATCTTAAGATACTGACCATCTTTTGCCAGATTGTGCTCATTGGGTATGTGGCCAACATGGATGTAGAACGAAACAGTTTCAGGAGCTCCATAGGGATTATGGAAGCAAAACTTATACATTCCACCCCTTGGAGCTTTAAACTCAAACTTGTCACCAGATTTCCCCTTCAATGTAAGCACGGTGCTGACATCTGGAGAAGTTACCTGCATTTGTAGGAGCAATTGATCAATATAGCATAACCAATCATTTGTTTATGTACCAGCAGCAGGCAACCAAATACTTCAGTAGTATCCAGTTAACTAGCAGCACTAACAGTCTTATTTGGGAATAATTGGCAACAGATAGCGGATTATAAACTAGGTGAGGCTGAGATTTTTATGTGGGTGACAGATGTATTATATGAGCAACGCAGGAATCAGGAAAAAATCGTGTGTTCCAAAGGAGGGCTAACTTTTTTTTTCAGTGACAAGACGTAAATCATACAGTGGAATAGCTATAAAGTAAACTGAGACAAGGAAAAATCACTGAACCTTCAATCAATCTTTTTATATTGTTTTTATATGTTGTTTCTAAATGAAGAACTCCAGTGATTTTTTTAGAAGTGAGCCAAGCAAAGGAATCCCTCCCTATGCAATGAGGCTGACTGCACCAAGCGCGCACATAGGTAAGATGGAGCAGAGCGGCATGAAATTCACTGAAAATTTCTAAAGGGCTAAAGGTCCAAACTTTGCACCCAATTGCTGTGGAACTCATAATTAACCAGATTAACTAACTCAAAGCCTAGATTTTTCTCATCAAGGTCACTACGGATCTTATACCCAGAAGGACAGGACAAACAAATTAGGGACAGATCGCGTGAGGAGATCTCCAGCCACGAGCCCAATCGATCCCCAATTGAACCCTCCGGATCGCTACCAAAACAACCCATAAACCCACCCGAACCACGATTTTCCAGCCCAAACCAAACGCGCAAAGGACGCACGCGAGGGGATCGGGGCGGTACCGTGAGGTCGATGCCAGGGTGGTCGGAGCTCCAGAAGATGTCGTGGTCGACGACGACGAAGTTCCCGGACACGGAGTCGCCCTCGTAGGGCACGAACTCGTGGACGCACTCGGTGTCGGTCACCGTCACAGACAGCGCCTCCGCGCGCCACGCCGCCGCCAGAAGGACCGCCGCCAGCGCCAGTGCCAGCGTCGGCGCGGCACGCCGCCGCCTCGCCATGGTCGCAGAGCAACGGCACCGGCGATTCGAAGGCGAGATCGGGGGGCGACAAGCCTTTCTTGCTCTCCGCGGAGTCTGGGGCGAGGTTGGCGCTCGTGCCGTAGGGCGCGGCGAGTCCGGGGAGAGAAGCAGAGGAGGCCGAGCCGAGTCGAGACGGGGGTACGGAGTCACGGGGGCGAGAGTTGCGAGACGCGAGACAGGCAACGGAGGCGTCGTTTTTTTTTTTTGGTGAGAATGCGTCGCATCGCGCGGCGTCTGCGTGGCCATGTGGCCGCGATTGGTTCCTGGTGTCCTGACGTGGCCGACCCGCCCGGCAAGAAGACGTGTTCATGAAGTTTACGTGACCATTTTCAGAAGCCGCATTCTCCTTTTAGTTTGTGGAGACGGATATCTTCGTCTTTTACGTGTCTGTCTCACGGACACGGTCCCTGCTGCTGCTGTTTCTCATGGTGACGTCCCAATCACAGGATCGTGTGGATGAACTACCTCAAGTTACTGATTCATCACCATCAACTAGGGATGGGCAATGAGTTAGGTTAAGTCTGGTAAAGCGAAAATACACCCTTAACTAAAGAGGTTGCGGGTAAAAATTGAGAACGCACTCAGCTTGCGAGCGTGAATTGAAACCCGCATCTGTACCTGTCGAGATTCGTAACCAAAGAGCTCAAATCCAAAGCAAGAATGATATTTTTTTATAAGCAATAACTAATTGGTACAATAAAATGAGATACGTAGATATGGTGTGAGAGAGATAGAATTAGGCTCGTGTGCTTAGAATGAAAACTTTATTTTCCTCAATCTTTTACCATGATGAGATGGTAAAAAAATAAATGTAATAATTTCGGGTACTCAATGAGTCACCCGCGAGTGAAATAATCTACTCGCACTCAAGTCTTCACGGGTCGAGTGCTGATGAAACTACAGGTGAAAAAAGCCGCCGCTCCCGCACGCATCAGATGCTAAGGGTTAAACTGCCATCTCTACCATCAACTGTCCTAACTGTAGTTTCTGATATGTGAACTAAACTCTGCGAAGCGCGGAGCGTCTGTACGTGATCCGAAGGATCTGGCTTAGAGGCTTTCACCGGTCATCTACATACATACAGTTCTGTCTCCGTTCATATTTCGTCAATTTTTTTTAACTTTTATCAATAATATTTAAAAAATTACATAGTTTTTAATATAAAAATATATTTTTTATAAAAATTTATTTAATGATGATTTAAAAAAATATAATTTTTATATGATAAAATATTATTAATTATATATTATTAGTGGTTAAAGTGATAAAAATTTAACTTTGATTAAATTTAAAAATATTTATATTTTAAAATGGAGAAAGTAGGTAAGACACTTAAACACCTGGACAAGGTTATAGAGAGAAGCTCTTGGTCCGTGTACACGTGGCTGCAGAATTCAGAAACAAATCCTAACGCTGCGACGCGGCCGTCGATCTGCGTTGCATGGCTGCCACTTGCCGCGTCGCAGCGGCGGGATTTGTTTCTGAAATCTGGAGGAGCAAACTTCTCTCTAACCTTGTGCAGGCGCCTTTACAGGTACTTCTACGTGGACGACGGGTGAAAACCAGCCAAGCCAAGCCAGTTTCTTTCGGCCACGTGCGTACGCCCCGCGCTCGACTCGCAGAGTTTCTTTCGGTCTCTTCTCGGTGAAAATGTCCAGCTGACGAGTGGATCTTCGGCAACCGTGAAGACAGTGCGTTGGTCACGGATGAATTGGTCTGCGTACGTGTTCCATAATCTTAGCTGCAGCATGGTACCTTGATGAGTGGATATTCTCACGCATTGAGGGCAGGAGCCTTGGAAGAATTCCTTTCTTGCTGTAACACATCGTTTTCTTTCCTCTTCCTTTTTGCCACTATGCAAATCAGCTTTTTAAAAACAAAGTACAAAACCCTCGCGATGAGTTCAATGTAATGCTTAATTCCTCAAATCGGTGGCAGGCCCGCTGGTACCTCACTTGCAAACATATCGGTATGCCAACCTAGAAACACATCAAAGTACTCTTGCAAAATGTTATCCACAACGGGGAGCAAAATCAAACCATTCTTATTACTCTCTCTAGTTTTAAAATATTGATACCATTAATTTTTAATATCAACTTTAATCATTTGTCTTATTTAAAAAATTTGTTTAAATATAAAAAAATTGTTATAATTTGATTTATCAATAGTGAAATTTAAATCACAACTAATAATTTTATACATTAAAATAAATTTTTTGAATAAAACGAATAGTCAAAATTGATGTTAATAGTTAACGGTGTTAATAATTTAAAACCGGAGGGAGTATATATAAATGCATAGGAGACAAAAGTGGAAGCCATCGACTGATCAATATCGAGGAAGTTCCTTTCAAAGTTTATCACATGTTTCTTGTCAAAAACAAAATTGCCTTATTTCTTATCACTATTTACAAGTTACTTTGCATTAACTTATTATCACCTCTAGATTGTTCCTGTGATTTAATTTTCCTAGCCTCCGCGAATTCGTTTCACTTTCAATCATGTACATCGATGGTTTCTAAGCAAAACCAAAGCACACAAGGTGGACACATGAGATTAAGATTGAATTCACTTGATGATTTAGTCGAAGGGCACCAGGACAAGTAACTGATCTGAAATTTGTTCTTATGCGCAGGTGCTGATGTAGTGCTCATTATTTGCCATCCAAGATCTCTTTATGGATACATATGGAAGCGAATTTTTTTCCTCGCACATACGCCGACACGTTTACACAGATGAATATATAGGTGGAGAATGATGAGAAAACCAATAATCAACCTAAATTAATTTATCAGATGTAATGGGTTCCTGCTCCGCTTTCACCGTTGGTTAATTACTCATCATTCGGAGTAATCAGTTGTTTTATCCCCAAGTACAGTACTAGCACTTCGTAAATCACAGTTAGCGTGAAGCCCTTCGTTTAGTTTGACAATTCTCCTCTGAAATCTTGTTCTCAATGTTTACTCGTGTGATCATTCATTACTTTACTACAAGGACATGCTACTGTCTACTGGCCATGTAAGTATAGTATTATTTCCTGCAATTGACATGTTAATTTACTCAGAAACATGATTCAAGTGAGCTTATGTTATTAAAAGCACAGTTTCCGTCAGATAGTTAGATGTCAGGTCTGTGAAAAGTTCGAAGCTGAAATAAAAAGATCAATACACTTTGCACACTTTTCAGCTTCATTTTCGACCCTTTTTCAAACGAAACCAGATGATACTGTATGAGACATCATCATCTGTCGAGGAAAGGAAAATCTGTCTGGATTTGCAGGAACAGCAGAAATAGACGTGCAGACATTCAGACAGAGAACATCCCTTCAGAAAAGATCTGCAGGCCATCACTTCAGGAAAAAAAAACATCACTAAAACGGAAAGCATAGGTACCCTACGGAGTGGCCTCACCACCCCCTTTTGGAAAGTGCGTCTGCTTCATCCGCATCCAGTCAGAAATCTACTTGCCACTAATAGTAGGTTGCGACCTGCCATTTTCTAGAAGCTTCGTGCCCGCACGACCGAGAGCTTCCTGTACGTTCCTTCCTCGCGCAACTTGCAAGCCGCCCTTTTGCAACTTGCGCGGCACGTACGACAAAAGGTCAGGCTCAGAAAAACAACAGGCGATATCCTACCAATGCGGGCTTCTCGCCATGGAGTCTGGAAGGTTCTAGAACGTTCACTTGGGGCTGCCAGGGTTCGGGTTGAGGTGGTAGATGCTCTGGACCAGCACGTCCACGTCGTCGTCAACGTCCGCGCCGCTCCCCTCCGCGCCGCCGCCGGAGGTGCCTCCTTCCCGGTGCTTCTCCTCGAGGCCGAGGTGCAGCAGCTCCACCCAGAAGCTCTCCGTGTCCTCACCGGCGCCGCTCTCCTCCCGCCGGTTCTCATCCGAGCTGGCCGCCTCCGGCACGCGGACCGAGAGTCGCGCAACGTAGTCGTTCACGGTCACGGCGGCCGATGACGGCTGCCCGGCGCTGGTCTCGCCGTCGCGGGGGGAGTACTCAATGGGGCGGCGGCGCTTCTTGGAGAGCTCGTCCTCGAGCACCTTCCGGCAGCCTTCCAGGTCGTGCCGGTCGACGAGCATCTTGAGGAAGCTCGGGTTCTTCATGGCGCGCGCCAGGAACACGGTCATCTGCTGCTGCTTCTGCTCCGCCACGGTGATGCGCTCCTCCATGGCCTGCATCTGCGCGCGCGTAGCCTGCTGCTCCTGCCGCAGCTTCACCACCTCCGCCAGCAGGATGCCCTTGTCGCGCTGCAGCCGGTGCACCTCGCCCTCGCGCCCGAACTGTCCCACCTCCAGGCACGCCGCCGGGGCCTGCGCCTGCCCCTGCTGCGCGGACGGGCTCGTCGGCGGTGGACGACGCCGCTTGATCGTCTTGAGCAGGTCCCTCTTGCCGCGCAGGAACGCCTCGTTCGCGAACTCCCACCTGTCCGGATCAACCTTCCTGAACCCCTGCACAGAACGAACCAACCAATTCAACGCCATTGTATTGGTGGGTCGAGCAAGAACCGCAACGAAGCCGAGAATTAACATTCAATCAACTTACATAGGTGTTGAGCTGGCGGACGAAGCTCGAGAAGTTGCTGTGCTTGAAGTAGCACGGGAGGATGACGGTGGCGAAGGCGTTGGCGTCCCACACGACGAAGCTGTTGCCGGCGAACCCCCAAGACACGACGGTGTCGGTGTTGGGGTCGTCGACGACGTCGAACGTCTTGGTCAGGAACGGCGGCGGTCCCGCCTCGCCGAGGCCCTCCATCGGCCGCGGCAGACCCGACCCGACGGCGGCCGCCCACGATGACGACGGCGCCGCCTCCGCCGACCCGCCGGAGAAATCGATGTAATCGAAGTCGAGCTCCTCCTCCTTCACAATGCCGTGGAACGGATCCATGGCCGAGCCAACCAACGAACGCGATCGAACAGTAGCAAACACTTGAAGCTAATGAAATCGAAGCGAATCAGAAGGGAATGAGAATTGAATCGTCGCAATCAGAAATCGCCTTCCTGAATGTCAGACAGTATCCGAATCAAGAATTCTCCAAGGATTACCCGAATCAAGGATCCGTTGGAGACGAATTTGAAGACAGCGAGGAGAAGAAACGGTCAGTGAACAGGCGGAGAGAGGCGACGGGCGAGCGAGAGCAACACCACATGAACAGAGGATGAAGGAGAAGAAGGAAGCAACAAAAGAGGAAAGAAAGTACACTCGGTCCCCTTCGAGGTGGAGTCGGCTGCGCTCAGTCCCTTCCCCTTTGGGGCAGCACTTGTACTCGAGGACTGGACCAGAGCCACCCCCGCGGCGGCCGCCACGCCAGCTATATACGCGCCGGCGCGAGCTCCCCACGTACCCCCGCGTCGGCGCCGAACGTTCGAGACGGTTCTGGAAGGACCACCCCCCGCCGGGCTTTGTTTAATCGCGGCGAGCACGGTGACGTGGGGGCGCCGAACGTTCGCGAAGGCGCGGGCCGAGAGTTCTCGAAGCGTCCGCACCATCCCCGCGCGCCGATTCGTCGCGCCCGCCATTTTTTTTTCGCCCCCGGTGCTCTCGCTTTTCGCTGAACAGACAAACCGGCACGCGGGCGGGTGATGCATCTGGCCGCCGCGCTGGGTGGGGCGCGGAGTGGAGACTCGCGTGAGGAGGATGACGCTGCCGGTGGACCCCACTTTGGGGCCAGCGGATTGGATAAGGCGGTCGTAGGGAGGGTAGGCAGTGGGGTCGGCGAGTCAGCGGCTGAGATCGGAAGAATCTAATGTTGCGCGGGTGGGTATCTGTGGGCGCACAGGGGTTCCACCACATCGGGCCAGATTCTGGGAGCAAGTGGGTGGGCCAGCACGTGATATCCTGGTGCCGTAGGAAAAGCGCAAGTGGGCTGATGTCACGTACGGTCCAGCACGAAAATCTGTGGGCCGGCCCTTCCGCGCGCTGGTCAGCGGCCTGAAGGGAGACTGGGAGCGTTTCCAAGCTCCCAGGCATCTTAGCGGAGTCTGAAGCCCATTAGCTTACGACTGATTAGGCCCACGCCGCCATATCTGTTATTCTTGCGCCTCAATTATAAGTAATTTTAAGCGAATTAAGCATAGTGAAAAAAATATATGTAATAGAAAAATAAAGAGGAGAGAGATAAAAAAATTAGAAAGTAAGAAAATGTATTGAAAAGTGATCAGAAAACTGAAAAGATTCCAGAGTGTTTAATAATTTGGATCGAGAGGGAGGGAGCAAGATGACAAGCTCTCAATAACACCAACCTGCTTTTTGTTTGGACCATGGATCGTGTACCTGCTGGTCCATTGCGGAGTACAAGTACAGAAACTTACACGTGTGCCATCACACAAACTTTAGGTGTACATGCGCGCTTTATGGCTACTATTATTTTCTCGTCTCAGGGTACTTCGACGGGTTTCTATTGTACCTCCTCGGTTACCGACGCCCTTGCCTGCGCGAGGTCATCGATCAGACGGTGGATGTCACGCCACGACGACCCGTTCTCTTCGACCGCTTCACGGGCGCGCTGTGCCAGCTCCCTCGCCTTGAACCCCGCCCTCTCCCGCAGCCATCCGCGCTCCATGAACCCGGACACCGCGCGTCGCGTCGGCCGGCACGGTCTCGCGCGCGCCGTCCCTCGCGCCGCGCCTGCCGCCGTCCCACACGGGCGCGCCGAACGCCGGGACCTCGGTGACCAGCCGCTCGTTGATGAACTGCTCGAACACGAGCGGCCACGTGAGAACGGGCACGCCGGCCGACGCGGCTTCCAGGACCGAGTTCCAGCCGCAGTGCGTCAGGAACGCGCCGACGGAGGGGTGGGCCAGCACGGCCAGCTGCGGCGCCCACCCGCGCACGACCATGCCGCGGCCGGCCACGCGCTGCGTCCACCCCTCCGGCGCTGCCCATGAGTTGTTCGAGTCGTCGGAGCGGACCACCCAGAGGAACGGCTGGTTCGACGTTTCCAGCCCCAGGGCGAGCTCGCTGAGCTGGGTTTCTGAGAATTTCGCCCAGCTCCCGAAGCAGACGAACACGACGGACCGGCTCGGCTTGCTCGACAGCCACTCCAGGCAGTCCACGTTCCCGTCGCCGCCGCGGTGCACGCTGGAGAGTGACGGCTGGCTGATGGGCCCAACGAAGTAGGCGCGGCGCGCGTCCACGCGGCTGTACTCCTCGCAGTAGAGCCGCTCCAAGTCGACGAAGGTGTTGACGACGACGCCAAAGCCAGCCAGCTGCGCCGCCTTTAGTCGATCCCACAGCATGGCGAGGTGATCGTCCTCGACCAAGAAGTCCGGCAGCTCGGACACCGGGATCGCGATCTCCTTCCCGGGCATGCCCGGCACGGACACCGGCGCGGCGTCGCGGCCTCCCCGGACGATATCCGCGCGTACGGTGGCAAGCTTGTTCATGGCGAGCTGCGGGAACGCGCCGACGGGGTGGAACGTGAGGCGCGGGACCCCGAGCTCGGCGGCGACGTCCGTGGTCCACCAGAACGGCACGTCGGCGACGACGGCGTCGGGGCGGTGCTCCCGGAGCAGAGCCTCGTGGACGGGCTGCGAGAGGTCCACGGCGCGGTACACCTTCCACTCGTCGCGCGCGGCAGCGGCGCCGAGGCTCTCGATCCCCTCGCCGAGGCCGACGTCCGGGAACGGGTAGCGCAGCACGTGGACGGCGTGCCCCGCCGCCGCGGCGCGCGCCACCGTGGGCTCGATGAGCGCCGCGTTCGCCGGCGTCACGACCATGGTCGCCTCCACGTCCGCGGGCCGCGCCGCGGCCATGCGGCAGGCCAGGTCGGTTAGCGGGATGAGGTGGCCCCGCGCGAAGAACGGCAGGAAGAATACCCTCAGCCTCTTCCCCGCGCCCGGCGTGGCGGGGGCGGCGGCGGCCATGGAGTCCACAGAGAGATTCGTCGGCGCAAGGAGTATGGCTATTGGGCATCAGCTATTAGTCGCCATCAGCGCGTGCATATGCGCCCGTGCTCCGCCATTGGCGTAACTTCCGCTCCAGTTTCCCTCCTGTGATCCGCGTTGTGCTCCTTGGCTGTTAGGCATGGTCGAGACATTGCGGACTGCAGCTTGCTAAAAATAACAGAAGTCTCACTCAGGAATTGCCCAAACTAGCATTCTAAGGATCAAACTCGCAAATACATACTTTTACAGGGTGCAAAATACGTAGGACGACTCCACAAGTAATACTGCTGACACGGTACATCAAAGCCATGTTGAAGGCTGAGACAGGAACAATCATCGAAACACGTTCAGAGAAGCACCACCAGGACGGCAGTTCAGGTTGGCCTAGGCCTCCTTTTCCCCCTTCGGTCCGAACACCACCTTGGCGCCGTACCGGAGCACCTCCGCGTCGCGGCAGACCCTGGCCGTCACCTCCGCCGGCAACGTCACGACGACGTCCCTCGCGTCGCCGCCCTCAGCGGCCGGAAGCACGATCACCAGTCCTTCCCCAACGGCCCCGCCGACGTAGCACGCCACGCGCGCCGGCGGCGCGCCGAGCTCGAACTCGGCGCCGTACATGGGCACGTGGTCCAGCGCCATGCACGTCAGCTCCGGCCCGTACATCTGGAACGGCGCGCCGCCCTGCTGCTGCCGCGCGTGGAGCCACTC
>BCLF01000014.1:1949816-1997788 GCA_001602275.1 Zoysia japonica
GGGGGGGTTCCTTTATTACTTGCTCTTTTTCATGGTTTTTCCATCCTGGATGTTGGATATATTAGCACCTTTGGTTTTAATTTAATCCAGAAATAAAAGATAGTATTATAAATAGATTGAAGGTTAAACCGGACAACTCTATGCAAGATCTAGACAAGTTAAGATCACAAGATCTACCATTATTTCTAGCTAATACTAGAAAACTAAAATAGATCACAATGGGCGATTTGGAAGATACGGTTTGAGAGGAAGTAACATACATTTCCTTATGTACGAAGACTGGCTTCTGTTGACCACTGGGTCGACAAAGCGACAACAAAAAACGCTCGAGCAATGATAAAAGAGGCAGATGAGACGTGCAGAGCGCTTCCCAAAAACCTTATTCGACCTCACCCAGTGCAGGATTGCTGAGGACAATGGTTTCATAGCCCGTGAATGCCTTTTATTTGTGTCAAATTGACGGGGATGAATAGTAGAGAGACGAGAAGTATATATGGCAAAGAAGAGGGGAAGGAGGTATAATTATAAGATTTAGGCCCTACTTTCTTTGGAACATGTGATTTTTTGGGGATTCTTTGGATAGGTTACTGATTCTCATGAAATTAAGTTCTAGTACAAAATTTTCTATGATGTTCTAAAATGGACCTTATTTCTATTGTGTATGTTCCTTCATGTTATTACTTTACATCTACACATATATTCAATATGGTATTATTTTGATGACGAAACAAATAGCAGTAAGAGTCATGTGCATATGGTCACAATTATCATATCTGTTTACATTTGTGCACATTTTACATTAAGTCACAAGAACTCATAGGTTGATTATTTTGTGAACTTGTAGACGTGTAAAATATGTTTTTTGGCGCACTGCAAAGAAAGCGTCCTGTATAAATATTTCTCTCCTTTTTAGGCATTATTTTTGTATCTGCTCATGACACAGCATTTTCCCAAGTTTTAATGTTTAAAAGTGCCTGTTGGCTGTCGTCACACTTGTATTTCAGAAAGGAGTGCAAAATAAGGAGCATACTGATATTTGTTTCTTTCCAATAACATTCTCACTAGCACTTGCATTTGGATGCAGTGAAGGTGCTCGACTGGGGTCAGGACGGGCATGAGCAGTCGATGAAGCACCGCGAGGCCTTCGAGAAGGAGGTCGCCGTCTGGCAGAAGCTCGACCACCCCAACGTCACCAAGTTTGTAGGCGCGTCGATGGGAACGTCCCAGCTGAAGATCCCCAAGAAGGGCTCCGCCTCCTCCGGTGGCGGCGGCGGCGACCGCGACGTGCCAAACGAGTGCTGCGTCGTGGTGGTGGAGTTCCAGCACGGCGGCACGCTGAAGACGCTGCTGTACAACCACCGCGACAAGAAGCTCTCGTACAAGAAGGTGGTCCAGCTCGCGCTGGACCTCGCCCGGGGGCTGAGCTACCTGCACGCGCGCAAGATCGTGCACCGCGACGTGAAGGCGGAGAACATGCTCCTCGACCGCGCGAAGCGGACGCTGAAGATCGCCGACTTCGGCGTGGCCCGCGTGGAGGCCGCGAGCGAGATGACCGGGCAGACGGGCACGCTCGGGTACATGGCGCCCGAGGTGCTGCAGGGCCACTCGTACGACCACAAGTGCGACGTCTACAGCTTCGGCGTCCTGCTCTGGGAGACGTACTGCTGCGCCATGGCGTACCCCAACTACAGCCTCGCCGACATCTCCTACCACGTCGTCAAGCTGGTGCGTGTGCTTTCTCTTTCCCCTAATTCCGTTTTTTACTTGCCATGGCGCATGCACCTCGAGGTCGTCGCTCTTGTCATCGACGCGTTGCTCGATCGTGTATGCAGGGCATGCGGCCGGACATCCCGCGGTGCTGCCCTCGCCCGCTGGCGGACATCATGGTGCGCTGCTGGGACGCGAACCCGGACAACCGGCCGGAGATGTCGGAGGTGGTGGCGCTCCTGGAGAAGCTCGACATCTCCAGCGGCAAGGGCATGACGCCAGTCGACGACGTCGCGCACGGCTGCTCCTGCTTCGGCTTCGCCCGCAGCCACTAGCTCGTCGTCGTCGTCGATCACAAGTCACAAGCTAATAATACTACTCTAAGATAGGAGCGCGCTTGCTTGCTTGTGACCCGTCGGTCGGCCGGCCGGCCGGCGTCTTGCGCGTTCTTGCGTTCGATTCTGTGGCGTAGCTTAACCTTTGTTCGCTTGTGTGGATCTTCCCGTTGCCGCCGTGCAATGACATCCGATCGTTCGTTTAATTAGGTCTTGTTCGCAAGTGGTCTGCTGGATTTTGGAATCCGCTTGTGGCATGTTGAACACCTAGTAGAGTGGTGGCTTGTCAGTCATCTGTCATATGCTCATGTGTGGTCAGTTATATTAATGGCTCTTCTTCGTGGGTCAACTGATCGCTCCTCTTCTTGTGGTCTGTCTCTCTGAACGCGGAGCAGTATACCTGCAGCGATTTCTTCGGTTAGGGCTTTGGGGGAGAAGAGAAGTGAACAGAAGCCGCAAGGTTCGTGGATGGGCTAATGGGCCTTAGCTGATTTGTTACTAACTAAGCCATTTCACTTGGGCTGAAGCTGGGTCCATGATTAGGCCTGGGCCGCATCCGGTTCCGTGGCTCCATTCACGTTGGTGCATCTGGCGCCCTGTTCTTCGTTTGATCTTGTGTTTTGCTAAACGAGCTTGACAGGAGGAATCAGCGTGACTGCACTCCAGAAAGTGAGGTTCAGCTTTGCAGGATGCTGGTAGTACTAGCTACTAGGAGCACTGCTCCCTCTGTCCAGGGAGACTAGTGATGCTAGACAAAACTGTGCAATGCTTCCCGAAATGTCTGGCACTGAATCGAAAAAATGGAAGTCAGGCTGAGCATTTTTTGGTGAATTTGGTTTATGAAAACAATACCGATGCGATTATCCTGCATCAAATATTCACAAACTCGAGCTCCACAGCACGGAAGATTTCAGATAGCGGGAAGGGTCTTGAGCAAAAACACATGCATCAATGCTTCAAACAGCCGTGTAAAAAAAAGGAGGGGCCGAAATTATATACATATAAAATAGGTACATTCGAAGCATTGCTTAACTGAGCATGTGAAATTCCATGTGATTCTGTTAATGCTACAGTAGGAACAGATAAGCAAATACAGAACGATCCCAGGTAGAACAGCACATAATGCACAGCTGCCAATGGGAACAGAGCAATTTAGCTTTAGTGAGTCAGCCGATTTTCAACGGTAGAGGCAACACTGTCCCTCTGTATACAGAATTATAACCGCCGCTACTTCTATTATAACTCAGACTAGCATGTACAGGCATGTCATTCTACAAGTCTGTTAGTATGCAGCCTCAAGGGCTCGTAAGTGGCTACGTGTTTCTTATAACATTACAAACTAGTTAGTAGTAGCACATTTCTGCTTGTGTACAGATCTATTTGCATTACAAGAAAATGGTTATGCTGACAGAAGAATATAGGCCTTTTATTTTCATCTTGCATCAACTTCGGTTGTGCTGGATCTAAATGGTTATGGTGAAAAATGACTCCCAAGTATCCCTACTGTCATCCAAGTTGTCCCGCCCATTGCCAACAATCCAATAACCAATCATAAAAGGCAGCTTAATGTCGGACGGTTGCTCAAATCTGAACTGGGGGAGATCCATTCCTTAAACAGGACCTTTTTATTTTGATCTTGCGTCAACTTCTTTAAAATACTTGCTCCTGTTCATTAACCCCAACATGGTTATGTCAACAAAAGAACATTCTACATAGAAAGAAAATATCACACATTAACAATTATGTAGACTATTGAACAAAGACCATATAACAGCAGGATGAAGTATAGTGCTACAGCCTCTAATGCCCTATAAGGAATATAGTACTGTTCTAAAAGATTATGATTGTATTTGTGATACATCAGTCCCATTATAAACATATTAAAAAAATAAGAATAGAGCAAATTGGGGGAGAAGAGGAATTTTGTTTGAGCTACAGAAACTAGAAAGTGTTCACCACATAATCATCCCAATATTGTTAAAAATAATACCATAGGTTTCTGGAGATAAAAAGATACCATACATTTGTGATGCATCATATTCTTGGAGAATCTTTTGTGGACTACGCAAAAATTTCCTTTTCCCCTGTGGCTGCCATCCTGACCGTTCCAGATATTCTTCAATCAACCTGATATTTCCAGCAATGAAATCTCCAATGAATTGATCAACACAATCACCAATGAAAAAACATTAGATGGAACTTTGTACCCACATGCTGCAGATTGATTTTTGGGAGGCAGCCACCTCATGGTCGGGAAAGGAATCTTCCATTCTGAAGCTTAACCATACATATAACTCTAGGACCTGAAATTGCCACCATATAAAAGATGATTCATCTCACTGTAAGAGTTGCCTGATAAGTGACGAGAGGAGTCTACCATAATGAAAATATTATGAAATTAGCATGGACATACTATATGATCAAGAGCAAGTCAAGAACACCAGAACAGTACAAATTGTCGTGACGGTGAATGAATCATGCAAACCAATTCAGTTTATGCAGAAAATCATGCTAAAGACTGAACTTGGAGAACTTGAAATGTAGGGTACAACTGTACTTGGAATACATAGATAATGATCATACCAGTCAGAATATTGCCTTACGGAATGATGGTATGGACTGATAATTTATAAAGAGAATCTAACAGAATTTATATATAACAAGCAGGTGTAATAATAACCTTGTGAACTGATTCAAGCTCCTGGAGTTGATTGTGTGTTTTCGGAACCACTAATGTTCCAGGTGTGAATATCTCTTTAAGACGAACAATGCCCTTTTTTGCATAATTTTCTGCAAACTGCACCTTGACGAAATTAGATAATTTCTGTACTAATTATACATGATATATGCAAGGATAGAGACTCTTGCCTGAACCAGTCCTTGGATAGATATATCATCACGCATGTCCACAGGACTGCAACATAAAGAGTTCCAAAAAGATAAGTAAACAATGTAATTGCCAATACCAGATATTCAGTAAAACCGTAGAAAATATAATGTATATAGTATCACAGTAACACAGCTCACCTCAGACAGAAGAGATATTTATCATACAACCCAAGTGGCATGTCATCAACAATAGCAGCAACCTTCTGTTAAACAGAGAACGAATGAAATACTTAGCAAAATAATGTATCTAACACTCAATGGAAAACATAATCTACCTGTCAAGTTTATGATTATGAACATACACATAATGCAACACACTGCTCTTGCTTAAGCAGTCAGTCAATGTTAATTACCCAGATAATATGATTTCTGTTTGCAATAAAGTTCCTTCTAAAGGATTTTGACCCATAAAAGGTATACGAGAAAAAAAAGGGTTACCAGCATATCTTCGCAGTCAGAAATAAAATAGTCCGGAGACAGTTTAGCCTTATCCAGGAAACGTTCCTGCAGTACACCAAAAAGAAAATTAATATCTGTTATCTGAGCTGAAGAAATAGCTATAGATACAAAAAAACAATGATACACAGTTAATAGGAGAGAATTAATAAGATAGTAAGCTATTCAAAAAGACGCAGAGAGACAAAAGTAACTCGACTTTAGCTATAGTGATCAATCAAACTTAAGCTAAACTGCAAAGACTCAACAAATTCAGCAGATTCCTCAAAGCATAATTAAAATATTAAGAAAGCAATTCAATTCAAGTGAATGCATAACATCACAAATTGAAACTATCTCAAGAATTATGACACAGCTGTACTGCTAAGAACTTCTAATAGATATCAGAGTAGCTTACAATCTCTAAGCTAAAGTATATCACTATCATCAATAAATTGTCTATCTAAGTAACATTCAAGTTTCATACAAAAAAATCATGAGTGTTTTATTGAGGAATTTCCTTAATAAATATGATTTGCATTAAGGATATTGAAAAATGGTATGTTTAGCTTACCAGTATAGGTTGAAAAAAATCAGTTCCATGCAATCGGGAGTACAAAGACAATAATTCAAATGTGGGGAAAAGTCCAGCACGCTGTAGAGAAAACAATGTCAGCGTTTTAAATAAAATTATGAACGATCAAATCTTCTTGCTGCTTTCATATTATGCAGCAATGAGTAAGCACCTCTATAATGGGGGAAGGTGAATTCAAAGATAAGTGTAGCAATGGGAGATCTTCACCACTTAGACAGGTCACTTCACCAATGGGAAACTTAGACCCATATCTCCCAGCCCTGCCTATAAAAACAAGGAAAAACTTAAACTCTGCATTTCTGCAAACTGTGTCAATTCTGCTGCTAGAATAAAAACATAGGGCACTGCCAGATTAACACTTATAAGAGCATATCTGTTACCAGCAATCTGTTTAATCTCAGCCACAGTTAGTTCCCTGAAGCAGAAGCCATCAAACTTCTTCATTGTAGAGAAAATAATCCTTGAGATGTTCAGATTAAGACCCATTCCAATAGCATCACTAGCCACTAGCACATTAAGGTCACTGCTATCATCATTGAACATCGTTGCCTGGAAGTTTATGGAAAATGTTAACTCACTTATTAAGTCATTGCCTCGTTAAAATTATGGCATCATCAAGAATAAAGAATGACAAAAAAAAATTACAGCCATGACTAGAACATAACTAATTTAGGATGGCTCGTTTCGTCTCCCCCGCCCCTTCCCCTCCCAACGCAACGCCCCACCACCACCACCCCACGCCGGACGGCGACCAAGCACCGGCGGCCACCACCAACTCCTCTCCACCTTCCCCCAGGGCGCTGGGCTCCCCTCCTCCTTGTCCCTTGATGCCCAACCCTTCTTCCCAACCGGAAGCTCCAATGAGCAGAGACGGGGTGACGTTAGCCCTTCTTCTTCTACCGCCGGTGGTTCTGACTCATCGCCGGTACCCTGTCCTTCCTACCGAGACGTGGTTCGCATCCCGACGGTGCCCTCGAAGTAGGCGGCGTTGGAGGTGAAGACTGCTGCAAGGATGAAGGTCAAGCTTCGCAGAGACGCCCACCCCTCCACCACCAAAGCCGATGCCGGACTCGGATGGCTGGGTGAGAGTGGATGGACGCAGACCTCGGTCGAAGCAGTCTCTTTCCCATGGCTGTCCCCGTCGACCGGTCCCTTCGGACCTCTGGAGTCTGTGCTTCAACTGTTTCTCTACCTCTCACCGGGCCGCGGTGTGCTGCGAGCAAACGCGATGCTTCGGCCGCAAGGCGCTGGGACATCATTTTTCCGAGTGCAAGTCGTGCCACCCGAAGCCAACGCCACCTCAGAAGGTCTCAGTGTGGCGCAGGATCTCTTACCCCCGAGGCACCGGAGGTGATCGCTCCAGAGAAGACACGTGAGGCGTCTAATGGGGGTGAGGTGCAAGGTGAAGCTTCGGGTGCGCCGCCATGTTGTCGAGTTCGTCGCAGGAGGCGTCGTGCTAGGGGGAATGGTGAGGGGGGCTCTCTTCCACGTTCGGATGATGAGCCTTCGATCCCGCCCTCGGGCAACGGCTCTACCTCGGTGGTGGCCCTCTCCTCCCAGTTGATTGCACCTTGTCGACGCACCTACGTGCTGAATCGTTCGGAGAGCATTGCCCGCGCCGAGACTGATCTCCGCAGAGCGTTATTCGTCTCTGTGATTGGTTCTCGACCGGCGGTGGCTGCTGATTCGGTTCGGCAGGAGACAGCCCGTGCGTTTGATCTTGATGTCCGCACGTTGGCCCTCCTCCGAGCTGAACCGGCAGACTTTCTTCTCATCCTCCGAGACAGCAGACGGCAATGAGAGTGTATAATGGAGGACGGCCTCTCCATGCCCTGGGGTTTAGTCTACAATTCCAGCGATGGTCGTGGCTGGCCAATGCGTCTAGCGACGTTATGCCGTCCCTTGTGGAGGTCGAGCTTCGCGGTGTGCCGGCCCATGCCTGGGAGCTAGCCACCGCCGAGCAGCTTCTCCACGATGTCTGCTGGGTCAGTTCTCTACATCCAGATACTGTTGCTAGAAAAGATCTTACGTCCTTTCGTCTCTCAGCCTGATGCTTTCAGCCTGAGCTCGTCGCCGGGGTTTATTTCTTGCACATCATGGAGCCGATGGTTGGAGATGATCCCACGCCGGAGGTCAAGCGAACCCTCGTCCACACCATTGAAGCTACTGTGGCGGCGCCATCTTCTCAGGAGGACGAGATCCCGCCTGGTTCTTCGCCGGGGTACAATGGTTCTGACCGTTCTCGCCGGCGCCGACGGGGCTCTCCCTCCCCTCCAGGCGCGTCGTCACCAGAGGTGGCAGCACATCCACAGCAGGGTGCACGCAGGCGTCCGGTGCATGACCGGCTCGGGCCCAGCTCTGCTGGCCCCTCCGTCCAAGAGCGGCTGACCGCCTCCCAATGCGACTCTGGCTCCTTGGGGATAGAAGCAACATTTGCTGCAATTGAAGAGGTCGCTGGTTCCCAGGCGACGAGAGATACCTGAAGTGATGGCGGCGAGCACGAGGTGGATCCGGCTGCCATATCCCAGAAGACGTGCGTGTCCCCTCGATCTCCTACAGCTTGCCGCTCGTCCTTTGGGCTTGCGTCGATTGTTTCAAGGTCTGATGGCCCAGCAACGGTAGAGGCGGTTGTTGGGCCAGAGATCCCTGTTGATCCGACGGCCCACCTGGTGCTTAACCAGGACCCTCTGAACTCGAGGCCTAGTGATTCCAACAGCGGCCCGGGTTTGAGATCCTCAGTTCAAAAGCCAATAGTCCCGCCAGATATGCCCGCGCCTCCAGCCGAGCTCGTGTCCCCGGGGACTGGCCGCCATCGAGGCGGCTACTTCTCAGGCTGTTGCTCCTCTGGCGTCGCCATCAGCCGTCCTGTCGTCGTCACGATCGGACAGAGCACCGCTGCTGGTCTACTCGCGGCGACGATCCCACCATCGGCCATATTCATGTGCCGCTTGTTCCTCGCCCAGTTCAGAGAACAGACGTTTGTTTATCTCGACCATTACCAAGCAAACTACAGGGATTTCTCAGGAGCCACCAGCTTGTGTTCCGAGGAGAAGGAAGACGTCAATGGTCGGATGTGTTCCCAGACGCAGTAGAAGGTTAGCTGGTGTGGGGGTGGAAGAACCCCTCCCATCCCTCAACCCGTCAAAGAAAACAGTGATGCGTTCTCTGGGTCTGGTTAGGAACAAAGAGCAGGTTTCTCAGAAGGCCCTTACGATTACGCAAGTGTTCAGTCAACCGCTCACTCCGGCACATATTCAGGCGCTTGCAGCGTTGTTTGGATGGGCACCTGCTGATGTTTCAGTGGTCTCATCGGAGGTTCTCTCCTCCGAGTTGTGAGCAGCGGCGGCTCTTTGGCTGTGAATAGTGGGTCGTGTTATATCAGTGTTCACTATGGATTCAGCAAAAATTTTAGTGTGAAATGTTCGTGGTTTAAATTTAGTAGCACGACAAGATTCGGTTCGTAATCTGGTTGACTCTTCTAATATTGATATAGTGTGCCCTCAAGAAACAAAGATGGAGAACATATCCCAGCGGCTGCTCCTCTCCATGTTGGGCTCTGGTTTTCCACACTTCATATTTCTTTCGTCTGTGGGAGCTAGTGGAGGTATCTTGATCTGTTGGCGTGATAGAATTGGAGTATCCTTGGATACGAGGATCGATTCCTATTCGGCCTCAGTCAAGTTCTCTGCCATGGATAGAGTGCCTTGGTGGCTAACATGTGTATGGTCCACAGACCACAGCGGATAAGCTTCTCTTCCTTCAAGAGCTGCGAATGATTCGGACACACTGTCTTAGCCCTTGGATGGTAGCGAGAAATTTCAACCTCATATATCGAGTCCAAGACAAGAACAATGGCAACTTTAACAGGGCCATGATGGGTCGGTTTAGGAAATGCTTGGATGATCTGGCGCTTAAAGAGATCCCGTTGGTGGGTCGGAAATTTACATGGTCCAATGAGCAAGAGACTCCAACCTTGGTGAAGCTTGATCTGGTCTTTTGTTCCTTGGACTGGGAGGATAAATTTCCGCGGTGTTTACTGCAAAGTGCTGCCACGGAAGACTCGGATCACTATCCACTCCTACTAGAGCTTAAGGATTTTCAGTCCGGAAAAAGAAAATTTCACTTTGAGGCGTTCTGGCCTACTATTGAGGGGTTTCTTGATGTTGTGTCTGATGCTTGGAACTCGGTGCCTGTGTCGCCCTGTCCTCTGCAAACTCTTGCCTTGAAATTCAGACATCTCACTCACGTTCTTCAGAGCTGGAGCCAGAAGAAAGTGGGTCATGCTAGGTCGCAGCTCTTTTGGCCAAGAAGATTGTTCATCAATTGGAAATTGCACAAGACTCCCGACAGTTATCCACGGAGGAAGCTCACCTCCATTGTATGCTGAAGAAACAGTCTTGCCTTATCCTCCTTGCTCCGTACCATTGCACGACTTCGATCTCGCATTAACTGGATCAAAGAGTAAGATGCCAATACAGCTCTTTTCCATCGGCAAGTTCGGCAGAGAAAATGGAAGAATTTTATCCCAAGGCTTGTGTCGGATGGTCATGTTTTCACGAGGCAAGAGGACAAGGAGCAGGTCGCTTTTGACTTCTATAACAGCTTGCTTGGTACGGCAGAACAGCGTGAGCTAACAATCGATCTGAATCAGCTGCAGCTTGCCGGTCAAGATCTTCGGGATCTTGATGTTTTTTTCACAGAAGTTTGGGACACGATTAAACACTTGCCTTCTGACAAAGCTCCCGGCCAGGATGGATACACGGGGCGTTTTTATAAGTGTTGTTGGCCTATTATCAAGTCGGATATCTTAGCAGCACTAGTGGCTGTTCAGTGTGGCAACAACCAGAATATGTGGATGCTCAATTCAGCTCTCCTCACCCTTATTCCTAAAAAAGAGGCATCAGATCAGATCAGAGACTTTCGTCCTATTAGTTTGATCCACAGCTTTGCCAAACTATTGACAAAAGTCCTAGCTAATCGGCTGTCACCTAAACTGCATGTATCAAAGGACGATGCATCCAGGATAATTTCTTGTTGGTTCAACAGACTGCCAGATTCTTACACCAACATCAACTTCCTCGTATTCTCCTCAAGCTTGGCATCACCAAGGCATTTGATTCAGTCTCTTGGCCTTTTTTGCTTGAGATGCTGCGACACCGAGGTTTTGGGGATCGATGGTGCTCGATCATCAGTCAGTTTTGAGGTCGTCTTCCACAAAGGTTCTTCTTAATGGCTCCCCGAGACAGGATATTCAGCATCAGCGTGGTTTGAGACAAGGTGATCCGCTATCCCCCATGTTGTTTATCCTGGTGATGGATGCGTTTAACGCCATGGTGCAAAAAGCAAATGATTTGGGATTGCTTCAGCCTCTAGCACGGCGACCCATTCAACACCGGGTATCCTTATATGCGGATGACGTGGTCATGTTCCTCCGACCAGTTACTTCGGATATTGATCTTGTTCTGGACATCTTGCGAGTTTTTGGTGCAACTTCGGGGCTCCGAACGAATGTTCAAAAGAGCAGCGTGTCCCCAATTCACTGTTCTAATGAAGATCTTGCTTTGGTGCAGCAGCGTACACAGTGTGAAGTTCTGGAATTCCCGTGCAAATATCTTGGTTTACCAGTATCTATTAAAAAGCTAACTAAGGATCAGGTTCAACCAATCGTGGAGCGAGTGGGGAAACAGTTTCCGGGATGGAAGGCCGAGCTTATAAGCGGAGCTGGGCGCATGGTGTATGTCAAGTTTATCATGAATTCCATGCTTATCTACTTATTGATGCCCATAGTTCTTCCACGATGGGCACTAAGAGCTATAGATAAATTTCGACGAGGTTTTCTTTGGCGAGGAAGGAAAGTGGCGAAGGGAGGACACTGTCTTCTAACTTGGTCGAAAGTTACATGACCTCTGCACCTTGGTGGATTGGGAATTCATGATTTAACAATCTTAGGTTGGGCGCTTCGAATGAGGTGGCTGTGGTTAGAAAAGACTCAACTGGAAAAGCCTTGGAGATTCTTACCGATTCAAATGGCGCCTCAAATCAAATCACTCTTCGATGTGGCCATCTGCACAACTGTGGGGGACGGGAACAACACTTTGTTTTGGTTGGATAATTGGATTGATGGATCCTCTCTTGCAGTCCTAGCCCCAAATCTGTGGGCCTTAGTGCCGAAGCGCAGGCGGAATGATCGTAAGGTATGTGAAGCTTTGAATGGGTTCCAATGGATTTAGGATATCTGGGGCGCCTGGGATATAGCTGCCCTTGCTGAATCGGGGCGCCTGGGATATAGCTGCCCTCGCTAAATTCTTGAGAATCGTGGATTTGCTCCAGGATGTGCAACTCCAGCCTGGGGTCCATGACACGCACATTTGGAAACTCACAAGCTCTGGTCAGTACTCTTCCGCATTCTTCATTGGAGCTATTCATTTTCAGCATTGAAAATTGATTTGGAAAAGTTGGCTCCTAAGAAATGTCAGTTCTTCACTTGGTTAGCTCTCCATCAGAGATGTTGGACGGCTGACAGATTGGCGAAGAGAGGGATGCCTCACCCCGACAAATGTGTTCTTTGTGATCAGGCGAATGAAGACACTCAGCACATCCTCATTGGTTGTGTTGTGGCTAGACAAATGTGGTTCCATCTTTTTAACAAGGTGGGTTTGTCTGTGTTGGCTCCTCAAGTTGCGGACAATTCTTTTGAGGATTGGTGGATTTCAACAGAAAGAGCCGCTCTTTCAAGTTACTGCAAGGGGGTGAACTCCCTGATTACCTTAGGCGCATGGATGATCTGAAAACATCGAAATGATTGTGTGTTCAATGGGGCGTCGCCGGATTTACAGCGGCTCCTTTCACACATTGAGAAGGAAGCTCATTTGTGGAGTTTAGCTGGAGCTTGAGGCCTTGCACGGCTTCCTATTGGTACCGTTTCATCTCTGTTGTGATGGATGTCCCGGCTGGTCGTGTTTAGTGGGTGTCCCAGGCACGGTTGCCTGGAGGTGTTGTGTTGGGTGTCGTGTTGTCTTTGGTTCCTTTCTTTTCTTCTTCTTAATGAAATGAAACGCAGCTCTCCTGCGTTTTCGAGAAAAAAAACTGGAACATAACTAGTGATATCTTGAATCCTAGCTGACATTGTGTGCTTGTGACATCAATTATACAAACAAATAAGTGGTTGGCTACATTCTTTTGACTGGAGCAAAGAGCAACATTGACATTATGGAGTTTGCCACTGTTCTTGTCAGGTGTTGTTAAAATTGAGGTGTTATGGTCGTCCAGTTAATTGGCAAGTCCCCCCCCCCCCCCCCCTTCATGTAGGAAATGCGCTGGCCTCCTCCAACCCTCCGCTCAGGTTGGGTCTCTGCCACTTGCCTCCCATTTTTCCAGTGTTGGTGCTGCACTGATATTAGGTACCATTGGTCCAAGAGTCCAGTTCTAAGTGACGAAGATGAGCTAATATTAATACTACATGTCCCTGAGGTCCCTGAGTACCAGGCCAACTATGTAATCTAGCTGACTGACCATGCACTGACTAGTTGGTCATCAGTAGACCTAGTCACTTGATTGGTGCCATGAGCCATGGTGTTTAGGTTTAAATGTTTGACACACCGAATCAGAAATCTGGGTGTTGCATTTGCATTTCAGTTCACAGGTAACTAGATAAGAACAAAGAGACACATAAAAATGAGGTTAAATCTTGTATGATAGCATCATAACAAATACCAAAATGAAAAGAAAGTACCTGTTTCGTTCGAGTTTCCGGTGGCAATGAGCCATAGACCACAGAGCAAAGATGCTTTCCAGCACTCTCGATCCTTTTCTGGATGTATGAAAATTGCAACATCAGAAAAGTAGCTGAAACTTCACTTTTTAGGTCATTGGTTAGACTGATACTTTAACTGGTTATGAATAGAAACCCTAGCACATAGATCAATACTAGGATGTGAATTCAGAGTTTTAAGGGGCAAACATAGGAAGAAGAGTAATTGTGGTCACACCATTGATAGCAAATAAAATAAGGAGAACACTACAACTGTCATTTTTTTTTTTAGGTTCAGCCATAGCCATTGTTTTGATCACTGGTTCCTGAAACTTTTAGTTTTTGAGATGGTCACGGCTTTCATTGATTCGCATTATCCATTTCACAAGTTCATTTCATTTTTGAGTATTCAATTGCAAGTGCTAAGAAAAGCGAAGGGGAAACAAATATACTTTGGGGTTCCAAGAGAATAACTAGCTTTCTTGGACCACATTTTGCACTCGTTGTTTTTTTTTTGGGTGGGGGGTGGGGGGGGAGGCGCAGGAAACAGAGGAAGATTGTAAGGTTACTTTCTTAAGCATATGGAGGTACTATTAAATATACTTGAAGAAATGACTTGAAAAAAACTAACCTTGAGCTTATAAATTCCAAGTCTTGAGAATGTTACTAAACAATCTCCTGCCTTGATATTAGAGAACGACCCAAGTGGAGACTTCAAAGGAACCAAAGGAGATAATCTCTCATAATACTGAACCTGTTCAGCATTACACATGTAAATGGGGATATTTGCTATATGATACCTTGCGGTGCAAACATTTGCATCAGCACTTCAGCATTATCAATAAGACAATAAGATACTGTGTAGCAGAACAAATATTGTTTCTCCATGTCATCAAATCAACTTCATACCTACGTTATCATTCTGGAAGAGCAACATAATTGGCAACCTTAATATGCTTAAATTCTGTAAGCATCATATGTGTGCAAAAGAAAGACAATATGCCAATATGCTGTAAACACTAGGTTACTTCTGGTAAATTACCGTAATTATATCACCAGTAGCATCAAGAATTCGCTGAATAAGAGGAACAGCAGCTGGGTCACCACAAACATGAAGTTCATCTGAACAAAGTCCCAGAAGTGCACGTGTGAACGAAAAACCCCTTGTTCTACAGCCAACCATCTAAAATTCATGAAAGAAGACAATCTGAGAGGGATGAGGAATATTCCAATGAACTTTTTGACAACAGTGAGAAAAACAGCAATTTGGATGATTTATTAAAAAAACAACTTCAGGATTTCCTATTGTCCTACAGGTATTATGAATATGAATCTACCTAACCTAGAAGGTCTAGAAAATGCCTGTTTTTTAAGTACCTGAATTTCATCAATAACAGCACACTGATACTCAGTTGACAAATCAGCCATCTCAACTGTCACAGAGCTATGTTTTGCTCCTTCAATTTCATCCCTTTCTTGCCCGGTAATCAAACTACAAGGGACATTAACTTTATTTAATCTTTGTGCTACCTCCCGTGCCAACAATCTCAGAGGTCCACAATACACACCTGCAGCATTTGAGAATTCAAAGAACATATTTTAATTGACTTGTATTGGTATTGCTGAGCATACAAAATCATGAGATGGGTAATGACACATTTTTTTAGGTACCTGAAGAGCTTTCTTCTAATCTCTTGAGAGCACTATGTGTTTTCCCACTATTTGTTGGGCCCACATGTAAAAATACATTGCGTTTCTTTTCTCTGGCTTTCGGATACCACATATGAGGGCGTCTGTTATCCAAGATAGCAAATAACTTAACTAAAGTATATGATAAAGATGAGGAATTCAGCAATTATCCACTACCTGTTAGCATACAAATAAAATTTTAATTCAAAATTCACATTACACTTCAGTATAACCATCATTCCATTTCCAAAGAAAAAAGACTGAACATTTCTGGTGAAATTTAGTGAAAATGCAATATGAGAGTATCCCAATTGTTTCAGCAGTTCTCAATAATAAATTATAATATGTTTTTAATCAATAATGTCAAATATCAGCATTTACAGGATTTATTTCAGAAAGCCAAGAAATGTGTTCCACAGCAGACACGGTAGAAAATGCATGAAGCATGCGAAAGCAGGCAAAAATATTTAAAATTTGGGCACATCATAATTTGATAAGGGATTCATGTTGATTCTTACGTCAAATCAGTTAAGTCAAACTTCCCAGGGCTGTGGTAGTCCCTCCAAAATCTCAAACCAGCAGGATTTACCATGGGATGTAGATCAGAATTGGACAGAAAGCAGCAACTGTAAACAGCTGTCCAGAGTATGGAGTTTGTTAGAAAACAAAAAAGATCCCAGCAAACCTCAACAATAGTACAATGGACGAGCATACTGGAGTTTTAATCACCTAAAAAAAACAAAGTACCAAAGGAATTGCAAAAGCATCTGGCGGACCCAAAAAACTAACACAAATTATGACGAGGTTCACATATTTTCCATAGACAATTTCTTCCAACTGTGTTGAACATTAAGGCATGGGTTATGCAACCCCAACGCCCTAAACAGTAAACAGACACGCAAGGTAAATTCCTTCATTTTTTATATAAAAAAATAATCTTCGTTCCCCGATCAGACATAACTCTTTTTTTCCCTGAATGCTCAATTCTACGACCAAATTAGCTACATTAAGGTACTAGATGGCCTGCAAACGGAACAGATCACTGACACAACTACTTCTGTCATCGAAAATGCCCGTACAGCGCACGGCCGGTTTGACATTCCACTGAACATGTCGCCGGCGCGCCCATGACAACGAGATCAAACAACCGACCACCACGACATAGAATTCATCAGCCAGGCAACGGACGTAGCCAAATTGTACGAACCAGGTGAGCAAGATGAGGCTGCGGAAGACGAAGACAGCACCCCCCGGCGCAGCAGTGCGGCGACCGCCATTGCTCCGTACCGTCACTCCCTTCCTCCGTGCTCACGGCCCAGAGCGCGGCGCCTGCAACGTAGAAACGCCGACACCCTGACCACAGCGGACGAGAGAGCCAGAGGGTGGGAAAGAAGAACGCCTCTGCTCTCGTTGTATGGGTGGAGGATGCGGCGGCGGAGACTCGCCGGGAAGCGAGGCCGCGGAGAAACGGAGGTGAAAGAGTTGCGTGTCCACCAATCCCGGAATATTCCATTCGCTCTCGGCCCAGTACGCTTCTCGGTCTTGGGCCTAGGGCTCGTCTTATTAACGGGCCCCAAATGGTCAATCGTATGGGTCAATTTGTATTATCTAGCCCATAAAGGAACCGACCCACGAATCCCCGATACACAACACGAGTCCGAGTCCAACTTGCAGCCCAGAAGCTTTCCTCCATCGTCTTCCCCACTCCTCCGGTCCTCCCCCCACCGATTTCCGAAGAAGTCGAGCCAGCCGCCTTTGCCAAGAACCGAAGCAACCGGAACCCGCTGCCTCTTCCTCCGCCGCCGGCGCGCACGTAATAATGTGAGGGAACTTTACCTCAGCAGATATACCAGTGACTATTTCGCTGTTTGCCTGACAAAGGGGGAGTGGTTTGGTCTTGCCGTGTGTGTACAGGACGATTGTGGAGACCGAGGCCGGCAGGGCGGCGATCCGACGCGCCCTGAGGTCGCTGAAGCGTAGGCATCTCGTGGAGGAAGGGGCGCACCGCCCGGCCATCGAGGCGCTCACCCGGCCCTTCGCCGCCCACGTGGGGACACGTTCTACTTTCTAGTTCCTTCTCTCCCCATCCTGCAGTATTTGATAATTGCTTGGTTTAGCGATGGTTCAAGCAGGCATATAGTGCGTAGTGCCAATTATCACACTCGAGTGTTCTAAAAATGGATAATCTGTCACCAAAAAGTCAATGTATTAAGTGCGCCTTGGATATTTAGCCAAAAAAAAAATAGATTGAGATTGTTTTGTTGGCGCCTTGTAGGCTTTGGAGTGGAAGGAGAAGGCTGAGAAACATGAATTGGAGCTACAACAGTGCTACAAGGCACAGTCCCGTCTGTCCGAGCAGCTGGTTACCGAGATAGAAGAGGGGAAAGCATCAAAAGCACTGCTCAAAGAGAAGGAAGAATTGATTGCAACTTTGCAAACTGAACTCAAGCAAACTAGGTAGGAAATGTGATTCATTGTCTGCAAACTGTGAATTTGGGAGAACATGGTCACTCAATACTTGTGCAAAACCTTTGCAGTGAAGAGAATGTGCAGCTAAAGCAGTCACTTGAGGATAAAACAAAAGCTTTAGAAATTCTCATTCAAGAACACCAGGCAGTTAAAGCTGAGCTTGAAGAGGCATTAACAAAACTTAAATTTGCTGCAGATGAAAATAAAAGTTTGATTGATCGATGGATGCTTGAGAAGATGAAGGATGCAGAAAAGCTCAATGAGGTAATTTATTGTCTCTGTTGGTAAAAGGGCATATTTCTGATCTCTTTTTTTTCAAATAGTATTCACGCATTATGCTTGTCGCTTGCTTGCATAGCAACTCGCACTGATATGATAAGAGAAAAAAAATCTTACATGTTAGCAACATATATGCACCCTAGTTGTAATGTTTCTGAATATAATCAATGGTGATAAGTGAAATGCAACATTTGCCATAAACTGACACTGCAAGCATTTTACATTATTTTTATATTACATTTTAGTTCTATGGAATTTAGTGCTGTAACCTTGCATGACCACTTGAAGTGTGATCCTTGTAAATGACCTTTTACTTCCAGCAGTCTTGAAATATCTCCTGGTAAGTGTATAAACTGGATATATTGTCCATAATAGTTAGAATCCTTTGAACTGTATAGAGTGTTTTAATTCTTTTGCTTCCGTGACAAGAATGGACACACATGTGAGTAAATGTGTTGCTTTAATCCACAGTTTTTTTTTTTGTTGGTATTTTGCATAGTCAATTCTACCCATAGCACTAGCATGTTTCAGTGAATTATTGCTTAACCAGTTTAAAATATTTTTTCTAGGCAAATGCAATGTATGAGGAGATGGTCCTCAAGCTTAAGGCTGCTGGTATTGGTGGCATACAGCACAATGCACAACAGGAAACTGATGGCATCATACGTCAATCTGAGGCAGGGTACATGGAAGCACCAATTCCATCTACATGTACAATCACCATCCGTGCTCATGATGGTGGGTGTGGATCGTTATTGTTCCAGCATAACTCAGACAAGCTAATTAGTGGCGGTCAGGATCAAACTGTTAAGATATGGGGTGCATATACTGGTGCTTTGACCTCTACTCTTCATGGTTGCTTGGGGTCCGTGAACGATCTTGCTGTGACCAATGACAACAAGTTTGTGATTGCTGCCTGTAGCTCCAACAAGCTGTTTGTGTGGGAAGCGAATGGGGGGCGTTCTCGTCATACGCTTACTGGTCACACAAAAAGTGTTTCTGCCGTTGATGCTAGCTGGGTGAAAAGCTTTGTTATTGCTAGTTCATCCAGTGATCGTACAATCAAGACTTGGGATCTACAGACAGGTTTCTGCAAAAGCACCATAATGTCAGCAAGCAACCCCAACTCACTAGCTTTCATTGATGGTGACATCATTTGTTCAGGTCATAGAGATGGAAACCTACGGTTATGGGATATCCGTAGTGGGAAATGCACTACACAGATAGCTGCTCATCTTGATGTCACCTCAGTCTGTGTATCGCGGAGCAAAAATTTTATTCTTACAAGTGGAAGGGATAATGTGCACAACCTTTTTGATGTTAGAACATTGGAGATTTGTGGAACATTCAGAGCCCCAGGTAACAAAGTAGTGGGCAGCTGGGGCAAACCTTGTATAAGCCCTGACGACAATTGCATTGCTGCTGGCGCTTCTGATGGATCAGTCTACATATGGTCGAGGCTGAAGAATGATATGCCGACCATTCTAGAAGGTCATTCGTCACCAGTTCTTGCTAGTGCATGGTGTGGGCTAGGACCCTTGGCAACCTCAGACAGGAATCATATTTATATTTGGAGCTGAGTTATTCGATGCGAGATCTGAAGAATTTCATGCAACATGTTAATATTTGTCTGCCACCTTGAAAACATTAGTTTTCATTTGAAGGAATTGGTTAGTTTGTAATCAATGTAAATATCAGATTTGATGGTACATCACAATGACTGCTTCTGTCTTGGGCATGCAAGGCTATCGAGGGAGAAATTATCTTCTGTTGCTGATTCATTTTGGTGTCGTTTTAAGGAAAAATCATGATTCAGCATTCAGCTTAGAAAATAATATCCAACGTTATTGAGGGTGAAAATGGCATTATATTGGTTTTTTGGAATTCATTCTCCGAACTACTTTTAAAACGGTGTTGTCTTGTCAGTTATTTCCCTACTTAAATGTTCTGATATTACGGTGAAATACGATAGCCGATAGGTGTAGGTCTTAAGCTCTCTACTAAGCTTATGGGGACCGCCACAGACTGCAAAGGTGATGGGGATTGCAGATGATTTATTGTTTTTTCCTATTTTTATGAGACCTTTTAGATCATGGATTTTAGATGGTTTCTGTTCATAAAGTTGGGTCGGAGTTCTTCGTTTGTTAATGGTAGATGATTTTGTTGGCTTTTCTCCCAACGTTATCCACTGGGACTGGTTGGCTCTTTTGCAGGAGTAACTACTGCTGGATACAGCAGGCCGTAGTTCCTCAATGCTAGTACAAAGTACCGTGAAATCAAAATCAAATTCTTTTAACTTTGACTAATAATATTTAAAAATTATTCACTTTTTAACATAACAAATATTTTTATGAGACTTTATTTCATGATGAATTTAAAAAATATAAATTTTATATGATAAAATATCATTAATTTTTTATTATTAATAATTAAAATAATAAAAGTTTAACTTTGATTAAACTTAAAAATGTTTATATTTTGAAACGGAGCGAGTATTCATTTCTCAAGTGAGATCATGGTTTTCTTCTTACATTCATTAGCTATGGAGCTGAACTTTTGTAAGATTTCAAGCGCTGCTTGTGAGAACGTAGTGGCGCGAATGTTTATTCCATTTTACAAAAAATGAGCACGGGCTATGGTCCCAAGATACTGGACAAGTGTTTACAAAGCAGCGAACAACCGCAATTTTTTGATCCACACGCTTCAGATTTTACAACAGTGCTAGAAAACGATCGGTGCTCCAAAGAATATCGCAGCAGCTTGGTTGCCTTCGATAATAAAGCTAAGAAAAGGAATTGCATCACCAAGTCACCACTCGTTCAAAAGGTACCAAATTGCAAGAATTCTGCGGCACACTTGATCTACTTTCTTGGTTAAGAATAACCGTCACTTTTGACTTTTAAACATCACATTTAACTATTTGGTTTATTTATTTTTGTGCAAATATAAAAAATAAACAAATCATATTTACCTTTAATAATAAAACAATTCACAATAAAAATAAATAATATAATTTTAAATTTTTATTAGATGGAGTTAAACATACTAATGTAAAATTAAAAACGATAGTTATTCTAGAACGGAGGTAGCAGTAGACTTGTTAAGAAATGCTTTGATGGTCTAAACAATCATCATAAATTTTGTTCAGAAAGAGGGAGAATTTCGATGACTATCGCATCAAGGCATCAGCTGACAGCTCGACACATAACAATCACTCGAAAAATAAAAAACAAATGGGCGTCAATTCAATCCTGTCGGCGTCACGAAAAAGCAAGCTTGACAGAGAGAACCGAAACGCCATGGATCAAGATCAACACAGCCGCAGCGTTGAAGCGTAGACGAAGACAGCGCGGGCAGGGCCGGTCCCACGAGGCAGACACATGCTCACACACACGCCGTGGGCGTTCGCTGCAACCGCTTGAACCAGGCCGGGCCCCCGACATGGACAAGGCACCGCTCAAGTGGGCGCGCGCGCTCCCCCACGCGGGCCCAGCCGATCGTCTGGTCCGGACGGGCGCAGGAGGCGCCAATCATTGCCGCCTTCTTTGTTTGCCTTGGGTTCATGCCGCAAGAAAAAAACGTCAATGATTGAGTGGGTAGTGTTTCGTGATGATGTTGGTTTCGTGGCAAAACGGTCTCGAATTCTGGTCTGAATTTGGAGATGTGTAAGCCATGGATTTGTTTCCCAACTGCAACTGGGAAGTGTTCTTTCAGTTGTTCAGAATTGATCTGCATGTGCTGTTTGCAGATGAACTCTGGGTTCAGGAGTTAGGCGATCAGAAACAACTATGTTCATAAATCTATCATGTAATAGTAGCTCAGCAAATCGGGAGATGAATCTTTTACAGGTTTAGATTTTACATGTTTCTCTAGTAACAATTTGAAGAAATTTACTCGAATTTCATAGTATCACAAGTTCAGCTCAACCTGGACAAAAACATCTAGTAGATCATCTGACCGGTAAAACACAGCCATGGTCATATGATCAGCTGATCGAGCAAACAATACAGTACTACCATATCAAGGGCTGAACTCTAGCACCAGTCTACACAAACTCGGTTTTTTTTTAACCTACCACGCATCGGGCCGAATCGCGCCATCGACGGATTACAAGCTCAGGATTCCCGCCTCACCGCGCGCCGGCGACTCGATCGGCCGCGGCGAGCTCTCGGCGCCGGCCTCCACGACGCGGTCGCCGAAGATGTGCACCGTGCGCGGGTTCGGCCCGCGGCAGATGACGCACGTGTAGTCCTCCGACGACGGCTCAATCGTCTCCGTCTCCGCCAGCGACGCCGCGGTCGCCGGCGATGTCGCCGCCTCGCGCCCGCCGCCGCCGCCGCCGCGGAGGCGCAGCCATGAGCTCCTGTCCTTGACGCCGAACTCGACGCGGCGGTCGAGCGAGCACGACCTGACCAGGGACGGCGACGTCGCCGCCCGCTGCTCGTCCGCGCAGTCCAGAGCGTCGGCGAGGCCGTGCAGGCCCTCGCGCCACGGCCGGCGCTTGCCGCTGACACCGTCGACCGAGCCGGACGCGAACGACGCCGCCGCGTGGAGCACGGAGGTCGGGCTCATCGAGAAGGCGGCCGTCTCGGACTCGGCGTCCGGCGCCGCGCTCTTGTTCGTGCCGCCGAAGACGCTGCCGCCGGTGGGGAGCGATGACGAGTGCGACAGCCGTGGAGAGGCGAACAGGGCCGCGCGAGCAGACGCAGAAGCAGAAGAGGCAGCGCCCTTGCCACCACCGGAGCCGGACCCGGCGCCGGCGCCGGTCGGAATCGTTGGCGGGGTCGCCAGCTGATCCGCGACGTGGCTCCGCTGCGCGCCGGCGCCGTTCATCGACCTCGACCTCCTCCTCAGGATCATCTCCTGGACCTTTGATCTCAGGAACATGCCACGAACCGCTGAACACTCTGTTCGCACAGAAAAACGTCACAGAAAAGGCGTCAAATCTCAAGAACATGCTCCTCCGATCGTCGGGCACTCACTAGACTAATCCGACTGCAGAAACGAAGTGATTTTGATGAACTCAGAGACTGAGATTTGACAGCTACCTTCTCCAAGGGGAGGGACAGACACCCACAGGAGCTGCGCTAGCAAGAACCAACGAGTCTTGCAGGCACCACCTCCATGGGGGAGCTTCTTAAGTACGGGAACGTGACTGCGTGAGGCCAATCAAAGCCTCAGAACTGCACTCAAACGCAACCGCTGGCTGAGGAGCAGAAGCAAAATGGGACCGGACCTCGCGAGCTTTGGCACGGCCCTGAAGCTAAGGCACCATTAGAAGCTCATGGATGATGGATCAGCTTGTCTGCAGCAGCAGTGTGCCTCTGCTGCACTTCAAGCAAGAATCGAAGAGCTCAATTTGCTACTGGTTCCCTACGACCTAGTCTACTGTTCGAGTGGCGATTCAGAGAGGGAGGAGACCAGTGAGGTCGAGGACGAGGAGGCCGGGGGAGCGAGGCGATCTTAAAGAGGTCCTCACACTGTCGCTGTGCCGGTGATGTCACCGTTGGTTGGTTTTGTGTGCGCGCGCTTCCAAAGAGCAGGTCCCCATCTTCCTCCTTGCGCTGTGTGTTACTCTTACTCCTACTCCTACCGCTTCGTTGTCCCCATTCGGTTGAGCCCATGCACTCGGTGGTGAGATTCCAGCTTCCCATTGGCGCATGGCGCCACCTCTGGGAGATAGATTTGCTGTCGACCTGTGAATGGAAGGCGCAAGCGAAATTGATCTTGTCAGCTCGCCGATCAAACAAACGATCGGATGGTTTGATTGGGTTACTTTGTCATTATAAAATATAAGATTTTTAATTTGGATAAAGGTAAATTCTTTTAACTTTTACTAATAATATCTAAAAAATTACATAATTTCTAACATAAAAATATAATTTTTGTAAAAACTTATTTCATGATGAATTAAAAAAATATAATTTCTATATGATAAAACATTATTAATGATATATTATTAGTAGTTAAAGTGGTAAGAGTTTGACTTTGACTTAACCTAAAAATGCTTATATTTTGAAACGGAGAGAGTACACTTTGCACCAACAGAGGAATGCAGTTGCTCTTGTTTGTTGTGAACATGAATTTTCTGCACAAAGTTTACATATATTTTTTTTTGTTGCCTTTTCATATCATGTACATATATAGGTCTCTTTTGGATTGCGAGAAATTTTTTTGACCCTTGTGTTTTTCCTGTGAAATTTAACTGTAAAATTTTTGTATAATTTTTGTAAAATTTTTGCGTTGCAAAGGAGACCATAATATCTTAAGAACAGCACCAAAAATGGTGTTCATTTGAAAATATTTCTTTGACCACTCCCGTTTGTCCAGCACTGAGGGAAAACGGGGTGCACTCGTGTGCCTTTCCAATTGTTTCTCCCTGCGCAACGCAGCCCCCACACAAAATGCGCTCTGCCGGTGCAGCGGGCCTCGCCGCCCCTGCTCTCCCGCCACGTCTCATCTCCCGTTACAAAACATGACAGAAACGGCAGCATCACGATTGCATTCGACCCACCTAATTCAGGCAGGGGCTATCGGGGAAGGAAATTTTATACTAGGATCCAAAGAAGTGTTTGGTTGGACAAATTGTAACGTATTTGCATTGCGGCGTAATCCAATTACATTAGAACATGTTTGTTTCAATCTACTCGGTAATCGAGTACGTGGTAATCAAATCCCGGTCTATTGTATCCCGAAACACCTCTATACCCACTGTATTCACATTGATTACGGAGCGATGACTTCATCCCTTCTCCGCGTGTCCGTCTCCGACAGCGCGCCAACCTACGCGGTACTTTGCTCGACGCCCGTCCTCCCCGCCGGCGCCACCCATCTTCCACGCCGGCGCCGCCCGTCCTCGCCGGCCCTTCCCGACAGCGCCGCCCTCCTCGTCGTCGGCGCATCCCTCTTCCCCGCCGGTGCGCGGCCCCCCCTTTCCGCTGCCACGCCGCCCGCCCTCCTCGTCGCCGGCGCACCACCCGCCCTCCTCGTCGCCGGCACACCGCCCCTCCTCTCCATGCTTCACTTTCTCTCTCCTCGCATTTCTCTCTCTCCAGCAGATCCGATGATGAGAGCACTGACCATTCTCTTCCACCACTTCTTTCTATCTCCTCTCCTGTATTATATCTCCTTGCTGCCTTTGTTCTCTTCCTAATATTTGGTGACATATGTGCAGAATTTGATTTAAAACTAGGAAGATCCAATTCTGAAAAATACAGCTGTGAACGTGTTTGGTTCTGAAAAAAAAATTGTGATCACCATTGTTTTTGTAAACCGTGAATTTATATAAACTTCTTGCATGGCAAATGGTATGTGGTCATTTTGATGCTTAATTTATTTAGTTACGTTACATTCTCTCAACCAAACGTTGTATTGGAATCAGAAACCATTACAAAATCAAATCAAACAAAGGCCGTAATGACATACATTGATTACGAATACATCCGTATTTGATTACAATTACGATACCGTTACCGATGTTGAACCAAACACTAACCAAGTCCTATATACTCTCTCTGGTTTTAAAATAGACACTGTTGATTTTTAATATTAACTTTGATTATTTTTTTTATTTAAAAACTTTATTCAAATATGTAAAATTTTGTTATTATTTGATTTATCATTAGTAAAATTTAAATCACAACTAATAACTTTACATATTTGAACAAATTTTTTGAAATAAAATGAATGCTCAAAGTTGATGTTAAAAGTTAACGGTGTCAATAATTTAAAATAATTTAAAACGGAAGAGAGTAATTTTGTAGTACGTAGGATTTTATTTTGATCGTGCCACGAGTCAATCGCAATTCCTATTTACCGTTGGATTGGATTTATCGACGGTGAGGAGACGACGCGATTAACTAGTGCCGTGATCAGAGCAGGGTCCTGCAGAGTTGATCCAGATCCTATAAAATTTACTTCTGATAATGGGCTGCGACAAAGAATGTGGGTCAGAGCAGGGGCGTTAGAGAGAAGAAGACAGTAACCGGGGCTGAGAGCCTGAGACAGAGGGGAGCGAGTACCTAATTTCAAGTGGATTGAATAATTAAACCTGAGGAATATTTGGTGACAGCAGCATCATATTCCGTGTGGATAACACTAGCTTTGGAGGTCCCATTCAATAGAGTACTCGGATGGGGCCCCTGGTGTAATAATTACGGTCTCCCGAACCACGCAAAAGGGACGGCCGATTTAAATCCTTCCGAAAATTGTACCATTGCACGATGGCGACTGCCAAGGAGAGGTGGTTTTCTGCCCCATTTTGGCTTTGTTTGTTGACACAAAAAAAAATGAGAGAGAAAAAAATAAGATGAAATCAGAATCCACATGTATGTAAAACCGTGCTACTCCTAGATAGAAAGGCAGTTCTACCCTGGAGCAGGCCTGTGGTTTTACTCAATTTTTCGACGTCTTGGCCATGACTGACCCTGAGGCTGTTCTATTACTACCCTGCACGCTGTTGACGCCCATGCCTCTGCTGCTCGGCCAGCCGGTCGAGCCAATCATTGTAGCTTGCCGCGTCATCGCGCCGTGATTATCAGTGCATAAATGTGTCTCCTGTGCAATCTTATTGGATTATTTGCTTGATCGCACGGTGACAAGGCTTCAGTGACCGAGCAGAGAGTGATTGGCGTACGTATGGTTGATCAATCTCGTAGTGGTACCGTCAGGATCCACGAGCAGCAGGGCACTGCACGGCCGATGCGTAAACGTCCAGTGACAGGCAGATTGCTCAGCTGAATTTTTTAGCTGCAGCGCCGTCATGATTCTGACGTTGGATAGCATCTGAATTCTTCCAATAACGTCTGCTGCTAGGCTAGTGGCACTGAATTTTGTAGGTGTGTCCTGGCTCTATTCAGCTGACGAATTTTCTGCAGGACAGGCGCCACTGCGTCAGGCACAATCTCGTGGGCGACGACGCCGTCCGTGGCACATCGGAACGGATACAGAGAACAGAACGGCAGGGGTGAAGAACTGCACGCCGTTCCTTCGGTACTTGGTCCAATCCATAGCAGAGAAGAGAACGAGGAAGCGGTTAAGCATCTCTCTCTTCTCTCTCTCCGATCTGATCTGAATAGGGTGATCTAGGAGCGTGCCTTTCCCACGGTCTCCGTTGAGACCGCCTAAACGGCGAAAGGGAAGGGTACCTAACCCTGCCAGCCTCTTCCCTTCCCTTCCCTTCCCTTCCCTTCCCTCTTGGCTGATGATGCGTCTCTGAACACGTTTTCTTCTCGAAAAAGATCATCGTTTTGGACACTGAAAGCCCGCTGCTGTTTCTGACTTCTTGCGAACGGGAGGTGGAGTACGTAGGAAGGTGCTCACCCCTGCAGTTGCACGTTGCTGACAGTCCCGGGGGGTCAGTGAAGCGAACCTAGCTAGCTGGCGTACGTACGTGCGTGCTTGCTCGCCTCCCTCTCGCGTTCAGTACCAAGCATCAGCTCAACTGCTCAACGCGCGCGGAGAAAACAAGGCCAGCGCCACTGTCAGTTACGTACGGACCGCGCGCTCGGGCCTGCGTAGATGATAGATCATCCATGGAAGGTTCATCGTGTCACGGAGCTTTCAGGCGAAGAAGGCAACAACCGCTTCCTCCCCAACCTGGCGCTTTCTCTAGCGTACGTGGCTGTTAAAATCTTCTTCCACCTTGCGTCCCATGGACGAGAGGTGTGTCACACAAGACAAATTACTCGCAACCAATCCGGCAATCCGGATCAGCGGATTGCACCCGGGGAGAACTTGGCACGCACGGGCACGTAGCTTTCTGCAATCACTACCACGGTGACTTCACGAGCATCATCTGAGCCGAACAAGATAACATTGTTAATTTACGGGTTCGAGAGACGGACGGATGGGTGAGTGAGTTCCTTGTTTCAGTAGAAGTCGCAGCTGGAAGAACACCAGGCAGCCATCGATGCACGCTGTTGACCATCAGGAGGAGAGTTAACTTTCTTGCGGAGAACTCTAAGCTGCCCCGTACCAGTCGTCTCTGTCGACTTCGCGTCTCCGTTGTCAACTCGATATGGGTTTTAGATCAGGATAAAGTTCCGTTGTTTAGCGGTACTCATCCGCGTCAGGGAATCCATTCCTAAACTCCGTGTCCTCGGCCATGTTTTGCCAGTCGAAGGGATGGATGGAGACACTAGCGTAGTTGGCAGGTAACCAGGCCGTTGGGGACTTGTGAGAGGCTTGAAATATTCTTCTTGCCACAGCAAGCAAAGATCGCATGTGCGGCGGCCGTTCGTTCCAAGCTCGGCAGGCGCGCCGCATCGGCACACGGAGGGCTTTCGTCGCAAAAAGCAAAAGGAACAGAAACCTTGTCCTCACCGGCGTCACGTCGGCGATCATGTCGTGCAGCAGGGTTAAAGAAAGAGACGACAGGGGAGGGACCGTGACAGAATCCTCGCCCGCTTTTCTTCGACTGCGTCCCGGCCATGGCATCGGGTCTGAGGCCGCGAGCGACTAGGGGGCAGATCAGATCGCAGTTAAATTAGCCGCAATTTGATTCCCAGCAAGGACAATCTCCGCAGATAACAACACCTATTCGTGCAATTATTGGGATGGGGTAACGTTTCAGGCCACAGATCGAAACAGATGAAGACAAGGCACGAAAATCGCAGCATTTTTACTGAACGTATAATCAGCACGAATGGCTGGTATGCTGATGGGTCATAGAAAATGACTGATCAACTTACTCTTACAGTTGTTACTAATACAACTCCCGTGTTTATCATCAAACTTGTAATGGTACAAAACTGAAAGCACGACCTGCTCTACTGCTTTGTTCAAACGACAGGCTGTGCTAGCTTTTGATCTTCTTGTCGTTCCTGCCTCTTTTCCTTTGCTCCCTTCTCTCTTCAGAATATTGCTTCTTGACCAGCATCTTGTGCATTGAGACTTTCAGTGCAGCTAGCACTGACGCTAACACCTCCTCTTGCTTTGCTATGTCAAGGCTTCCTTGCAGCGCCAAAAGGAGCTTCTCCCCATGTGGCACTTCACTGTCTTCAAGGATGGCAGGACCACTATCAGCAGAGGATAACACATCCTTTTGGAAGCGAGGAATGATCCTTAAACGGGTTAATAACTGGGAAGTAGCTTGGTTAGGCATATTTGATGCACCCATGACAGTCCACAGGAATTCTGTCGAGGAGCTGGAAGCTAAGCTGGTAGGAATATAGCTCTTTTCCATTGTAATCAGCTGCAAATGGAGATGATGCAGAGACTTGTTACTAAGATTCTTGTAATCTTGTAGAGCAACTGAATCATAAAATTCATCACAATTTAGCCAATTTAGGTATTCAAATTTCTATATCAAGTTTGAAATCTTATCAATAATTTCTGCATCCAGTAATTTTTCCTAATAAACCTCTATTAGCTAAAATAGCTTATATCTTCAAGGATTAGTAATTATAGAGCTTCAAAGGCTGGTCAGTAAACCAAATACAATAAGGCAAGCTAGAAAAATTAATGACATTGCTAGAAAAAGGCTAATTGGCATACAAAAACTTTTCTTGAATCAAGATTTAGCAACTAATAAGCATAAGCACTGATACATGAAAACAATCAATAACCCGCAGTTGACCAGAATCAACAATGCTAATGGTCTGATAAATATTGAAATAAGAAAAATATCATTTTTTGTGTTCACATCAGTTATATTTAAGGCAATGAAAATGTCAACCAAGCAGACATACCTTCAAAAAAGATAACTTCTTTCCTATTAGATCACATGTTAAAAGCATTATGCCATTGAAACTGCAGTGTGAAAAAAGACTCCCATGTTACCAAGCACAAAAAATTGAATTGCTTTCTTGGAGGAGTACAGTACCATCTCATGGGTCAAGCATACCTTTGAATAGCTACAGCAACCAATGAGCTGTCATTGCTAAGACATATATCTGCAATGGCTAGGTTACTATCATCAATTTCATTTGTCTCGAAGAGTTCTCCCACCTGCAAGCAGTTTTAAGGACTGTTATTTATTAAAAAAAAATTGAAAAATAGATATGTTGAGTTGCCTTCTTCCTCCTACCTTATCTCTGACTTGCAATGTATCAAGGAGACATCCATTTATGTAGTCCCACAGGCGAACCTAAACGAATGAGAAAATAAGGAGAAGCATGTCGAGAGAGTACATACTACATATCAGAATGCTAAAATGCCAACTCACAGTTGAATCACCGCCTCCTGATATAAGGAAGCTCTGACCTTCTGATATGTGTGTGAAGGCAATGCATGATACAAAACTGCAAGAAGAATAGATCACTGAAGAATTCATCAACTCAAATATGTTACAACTTTTAGCTCTGAAACATCTACAGCTTGAATCATGGTCGATAAATTCAAACTCTATAGATATTACAGGAGGATAGATATGTAAAAAAAATGGTGGTATTGTACACCAGACATACTCTGTATGCCCAAGGCAAAAGCTCTGTATTTCATGGGCCCCTTTTAGTGGATTCCTTGGGAACAATGTGACCTACGAAATTAACTGCAACGCATTAGGATAAATATTCTAAAACTCTGAACCACAGATTCTATCAGTGAAAATAACAGGAGTAATACTCGGATTTTGAAGTCTCTGTCAGCAGTAGCAATGAATCGTCCATCTGGCGAAAACTTCTGTAATCCAAGGAAAATGGTATGATCATGGCTAGTTATATGACATGAAAGGAGCAACTCACAACTGTGAATTGTAGAATAGTTTGTTGGTTCATCGTTTTACCCATTGATTGTTAGAAAGGATACGGAGATGCAAATATTAAAGATAGTTAGAATCTAAGAACTTGTTCGTACCATGCTGGTGATGATACTACAATAGTGCCCAAGAATTGGCACAGGCTTGTTATCAACTGAAACCTGTTCTCCACCATGTGCCCCCAGAGTGACTAACCAAACAACACCAAATTTATCAGCAAAAGTTACATATATGCCATCGCTGCTAATAGCAACTGCGCTAACCCTCTTCTCTGAATTTCTGCAAGTGACAATATTGCAACATATGAATACCCATGCAGGAAAAACATAAAAAGGCATGTAATTTTGTAACTTACTAAAACATGACTGGTTGTTGATAAGGTGTTATTTTGTCGAATTATGTCAATTTCATAAAATATAATGATCAGTTGATCACAACAGAGCAAAGCTTATAGATTGTGGATATTGCAAATGTAAAGGCTAATTGATTTTTGCGCTTGTCACATTAAGATCGAACGAGAAAATGTGGCACTTACATAGTCCGGATGCAACACCACGAATCAGTCTTCCAAACCTTCACAAGCTTGTCATCACCAGCAGATGCAAACAAAGCACCATCCGAACTAAAGCAAACAGCTCTAATAGCATCCCAATGAGAACGACCGCCAGTGTCGTCAGACAATGAAACCGCGCAGCCAGCCCTGGATCAACAAAATAAGCCCTCATTCGCACAGTATACAAGTGATATGCAACTAGAAAACGTTTTATCTATCTGTCTCTGATGAGGCATGTGAATTGCACATAACATAGTTAAGTATCTTATAGCTACGCAATATACTTGTAACCATTAGCATAACCTGTCTCGTATAATTTATCCCTCATTCGACGCCAGAAACCAAGCTCTAATAGACAACAGCTGTTCCACAGGATTACATGTATCTAACTAGCCCTGCCCTACTAGCATTCACTCTCAGCTCAGACAGCACAACCGGTTCAATAAAGGGAAACACTAATTCAAACAGGCAACCCGCTATGCATGAAAATGAGATCCAGGGTGGGCGTTACTTACTTGAGATCGAACACCCGAAGCTCGGGCCCGACGGCGACGGCGACGGAGTGGCCTTGGGGGTGGGCGGCGACGAGTGCCGGCGCGAACTCCGCGGCGCCGCTCACCTCCGCCTCCTCGACTCCTGTGTCCTCCATCGATGCAGCTCAACCGGGAAGGAGGAAAACCCCAAAAATTGTTTTGCCTGCCCTTGCAGTTGGATTCGAACCGAGCGCGAGGTGGCGGAGCTGGGTGGGGGATTGGCTGATTAGGGTTTAGGGGGAAGCTCTCTCGCGGGGCCCAGCGGACAGTGTTGTGCCGCGAGTTTGGTTCGAGGGCTGCAAGCAGCAATTCGACCCGGCCTGTTAATAGAACCCAAAGCCCACTGTAATGTTAAGCTTGGGCCTCTATTTCTTGACGCATTGTTTGAGGCATTGAGCCTGGTATGCAAAACTGGTGAACCTAAAATCTTGTTCAGGTTCGGCTACATTTTTGTGTTCTGCTAATTCATCGTTACTAAGAGCTTGTTTGGTATCGATTCTCAAAGTGTTTCTATCAAATTTTAACGGTTGTACAAGAAATAGTTTTAGAAAAAGTGCTTCTATATTCTCTCTTAAGAAGCACTTAGGGGCCAAAAGCACTAAAAATATTTTTTATCATGAATTCTCCACTTATTTATACATTGAAATAACAATAAAAGCCGTTTTGACAAATTGTTCTTTTTGTAAAGAATCTATTTTTTTAAAGAATCCATTTTTTAAAAACTATTTTTCTAAAGAAGCTGTTTTCAAGAATCTATACCAAACGGGGTCTAAATTGTTCTGTGATTTGGATGCGCCAAAATTTCAAGATTGTGAGTGTGTCAGATGATTTACTTAAAATCCCAAACACAAAGAAAAATTAAACTAAAAATGGCGGAACATTGACGACAATGCACAATGCACATTGTGAGGCCTCTGTTGGAACGCGGGAATTTTTTTTATTTTCTATATTTTTATTGTAAAATTAAACTGATTTTTTTTAAAATTTATGTGAAATTTCTGTGAAATTCTTACATTTCAAAATAGACTTAGGTGAAACCGGTCTAGATACATCGTTACCGCAAACCGTGTGTCAAAGCTTATCACGATGCGGCAGAGCCACAGAGCGTACGGGGCGACCTCCGGGGGAAGCCGTTGTCCACGGCCATGTCGACTGTCAATGCCATGTTTGGGTCTCAGTGCGTTCTCTCGACGAGCGACATCGTGTTCGCCGCGTGCCGTCAACCCGAGACACGGACACAGCAACGCCGCGTACTCGGCGCCCATCCCGGCGTGCCTGCGCCTTGCCGCCGCTACGTCCGAAACGCGAGTAGAATCATCAACAGCAGCTCGGCATACGCCCCCGGTGGCAGCGGCGGCGGCAGGACGGCTCACCTGGACTAGACTTGCCGGCCTATCCATCTCCGGCCGATTCGCGACGGGACTGGAACGGGACGGGAGCCTGATCACCTGAACGAACGGGCTAAGCGCGCTCACGTCGGGTCGGTGTGACTACGATCCCATCGTTCTTATCTTTCCGACTCATACGACGCAACGGCTCCGCAACTGAAGCGAGGCGTAGTTCGTTCGTGTACCACCAAAGCACCAACGCCTGTTAGGCTTGTTAGCTCTTCTTCAGGAAGGCGTCGTGTCCGGTGTCCCAGTCTCACCAACCTGTACTGCACCGAACCCGGCCGGTGTCTATCAGCCAAGTGCCACGCACGGCGCCCATGCCCAAAAAAGAATTGGGCTGCGTTCAGGTTCAGCCAGCGCGGCACGCCTGGACCTGTGTCAACTCACCCGCCCTGCCTTTCGCGCTGTCCTGGTGCGGTGGTGCCGGCACGCCAGCTATAGCTTAGGAGTAGATGGTAGCGAAGCATTTGTTTGTCACGCTGCTGAATGAATCATTCAGCAGCAGCGTGTCTCTTGATAATCTGGTCGGTGATGGATGTACCTTCTTTGATGTAATGCAGACGTCTTTGCATATATGTCGTGCGTGCTTCATAAAGTTGCGTCCGCAGGACCAACTACGTTCGACATGCCCTTTGACGGAAGCAATGCTCCTGAGGAAGATAGTTGCCTGACTGAATAACCTGGCTCGTTTCTTTCCTGCGACCAAGGGCAGAGACTGGGATGAATAAATACTTGCTCACTTCACACTTTATTTGACCTGCTTGAAAATTTCAAGAAAATGTGCTTACGCACTTAATTACTCATCGATGTTCACGTCCATGATCAGTGAACTTGATCAAGAACACACCCAGCGGATGTTTCTCTGCGCCCTGTCGATCTTGAGGGCGGAACGAAGAGATCAGAGCAGGACACACAGCATCACTGTGCGTACACCCCTCCCTCCGCTTCGGGACACACGAAGAAATCTGGCCTAGCCGCCCGCCTAGCGTATCTAGCTTGTATCTGCCGGTGCTCAGCCTCATCTCATTGGATGGTGCCCTCCATGTGCCAAAACCCAAAAAGTCGGATCCTTTTTGCCAAAACAATGCGATTGTTAACTGTGCCCGGTCGTTGGACAGCGAAAGGCGCCATGCAAGCAAGCATCGGCATCGACTCTCCTCCTGCGGACCTGCCTCCCAAAAACCATACTCCTCTCCTATTATAAACATTCATAGATATCTTTTATCTCACTTGTTTTGCTACGATTTTTTCTATCTTTTATTTTTAATATTATTTTTTTATCTATTAATTTTATATCACACTATCTCACTATTGTCAATGCTTTTACCCCCTCTCCACGTCTCTGATTTTATCCCCATCCAGGTAAAATCTTTTACCGCCGCCGCCTCGCAGCCGACGCCCACCTTCCGTTCCTCACCCCACCTCGCCCGCCCACCTTCCCCACACTGGCCACCACCTTATCCCTTCTCTCGCGCCTCTCGCACCTCCCACGCCGGCCATCTCGACTCCGACCAACAACTTCCGCCATTCTCGCCGGCCAAAGCGCAACCGGCGATGGATCCCGTGCCAACAAATCTCCGGTCACCACCCCGATCCTGGCACTCTAGGGACGTCGCCCCGCCGTCCCGCCCGAACTGCCGCCATCCGGGTCGAGCCCCGCCGCGTCGTCCCGCCCCAAGCGGGCCTCTCTGTCGAGCTCCCGCCGCCGCCGCGCTATCCCGTCACGAGCCCCCGCGGCCTCCTTGTCGAGCTCCCCCCGCCGCCGCGCCATCCGGCCCCAAGCCCCCCACCGCCTCCGGGTCAAGCGCCTCCGTCGCCATCCGGCGCCCTCACGCCCGAGCCCCCGCCTCCTTTGCCTCGAGCGCCGCTGCCCTAAGCCCGGGCTGCCCCGACCAGCCTTCGTTCGACGCCGCCTCCGATGAGCTCGCGGAGAAGAAGACCTAGATTGATAACGATTGAGGCTTTAATATAATTCCCAATGATGGAAATATTGGCGGTTCTCCGATTATCCTGTGGGCTCGGAATCACTGCATGCACTCCTCTCCTCCTAGCCGGCGACGGATGTGTTTGTCGGCATCGCCTCCCTTCCTGCAGGCCCTTGCCGCGGCCATCTTCATGGTCTTCATTAGCGGCAGCCCAGCCTGTACATGAACCGTCGTGGTGGTTTAACCGTCCTCTGCTACTAATTAAATCGTTCGATTGAATTGTCATTGTCTTCTTTTTTTAGTTCTGCTATATTTTGATGCAATTATGTTTTATTTGTTGGACCTTGTTGGACCTGTTAGTTCAAACTCGAGAGTTCAGTGAAAACTAGGGCATATGTATTTCTACTATCGTATTTTGGTATTTGAAGATTGCACTGAAACATGTATGTTCCAGGTGGTCTCGTTGAAGCTAGATGGGTGGACATATGAACAAGTTGACATTTTAGCTGATTTAGGCGGGAATGCTGCAGTAAACACTATACATTAAGCCCAGTTAAGATTGCTCAGCAAAGGAGCGCACGGATTTTATCAGGTACACACTAGCCTGGAAACATTTTATTCATTTGTTTGATGTCTTATCTTACACCATAACAGATTCTTTTGTGTATATATGTTCATTCGTCAGATACAACTATAGCTATTTTACTAATTGGTCTTTTTCAGGTCCTCCGATTAGCAGGGAAGCATCTAAATAAAAATTACTTTGCCCTTTGTTTGCAGTGGATGGAAAGTGTTGTTTCACAGAGTCAGCAAGTTGAGTTCCTTAATTAACAATGAATCCCACTACTTGGTTAATGTCAAAGAAATGGTGGACGTAATATTCTCCTTGGACAAAACTTGGTTATCAGATACAACCTCATAACTATCTCTATGAATAGCCTTTTTTTTAACTTATTATGCATGTGTTATATTTCAAATGTTTGTTTAGTAAACTCTCTACTTTCCTATTTATCAGTTTTGCATGGTGACTGATATCAACACACATAAAGCAGATGGTAAAAGAATTTAGGGTGTTTCATACCACAATAACTAGCCTCATCTTGCAGCGTGAGGTGACCCATGACTTATGTTTTTCCCTTTAAGCTTGGATTGCTTACAAGTCTACTTATTGTTCATCTCATTTTACATATACTCAACTATGCCCGTCGCAAAAAAAAGTATGTTCAACTGAGATACTGTCATTACCCTGTTAGCTGATTACTAATTGTTTTTTACTCGTCTATTTGCAGAATACCCAAGTGCAAGGAGGAGAGCCTCATTTGTCGACACAACATATTAATAGTATACTGTCATGAATGATGGAGGAGGTAAAAGTTGAACATTCTTGTTTTAAATGCTGTCCTATGGATAAATGCTTCTATTAGTGCAGATGATCTGCTTTATGACAGTCATCACATACCAGTAGAGTGCAATTGCGTTCTTCTTTGCACGAGCACCAGTGTCCTTCTTTGGAATATTATGGAAATTTGTTTTGTTGCTGCTGGGTTGTAGCTTAGCAGCAATGCTGTTGTTGGATCTGATGAGTATGTAAGCAAGGCCCTTAATTCTACCTCTACAGCTCAGCTGATATGTTTCTCCAAACAAGAACAACCTGCGTGAGCTGTCACTGCTCAAGTGTTCCCTCTCGAAGGCGTTCTTTGTGGCGGTTGGTGAGAAATACCCCAATTTCAAGTATGTTTCCTCAGCACTGTTTTATATTTGTCCAAATCCATGCTTGCAAAAAAGGCTTTCGAAGTATCTCCAATATCTGATGAAGAGCTTCATAAACTTGCAGAAGGAGCTGGTGTTAAGGTCTTAAACTAGTTTTCTTATTTCTTCAACTTTGGTATTAGGACTGTACTTATACTTCATGTACTGTAGTAGTTATCTAAACTTTTATAACACACAAATTTAGCTTGTTGAAAAGGCTGTTGAAGACGGCAAGAAAGTTTCAAGGTTCATTCAGCTTGTTTGATTGGCATCTACGGTGTTGCTTATCCTTTCTAGTTACATGTCAGTTTGGTTCAGTAACTAACTGGATTTACTTCTTTCTTTCCAGTGGAATTGATTTGTATACTGTATCTAATGTGGTGTTCAATTATACTTTTGCCTTACTACATTGGCAATCAGTGTAGGCCTTGGAATTTGTAGCCTTCTTACTTTATCACTTTACATTGCAAATGATTCTTCAGTATTGTACATGGATGAATTTAAATTGCTGTCCTAAAAGATTCAATTTCAAATCACCATCTACTAGCTACAGTGTATGGGGTGTTATGGGAGGATTAAGCTCCTTGTACATTTGTTTCTCTTATCCCTTCTTAAAACTCTCTTGCGATGTTTGAGAAAAAAATCCTACAAGTGTTTACATCCTTAACTATCTACTTGTTATTGTAAATAAAATTTGAATAGAGATTTGTAGTTAGGATTGACCTCTGCAATATTTTGAGTGTTTCAGGATAATGATTTACGTGTAGACACAGAGCTTCTATTATCATCAGCACTTACATATTGAAGGTAGTATAGACAAGTGAAGCATGGCATTCTTTTTTTTAATTTTACTAATGTGTGAACTTTTGTTGTACTTTGACTCAAGATTTTGATTCATACTTTACCAATTATTTTTTTTAAATTTACTTTTGTATAGCAATGTATCATAGTGGAGTTGTAACATTGCTTTGTCTGCAGCGAAATGAAAATGTGTTACGTTGTCTTCATGTTAGAGAGAGATTGCATCACAGCCCTGACTGTAACCTAGTACGGGCACTAGGACTATATAAATAAACAAGCCGAGCTAAGCTAAGCTAAGCAGCAGCCTGGATAACCAAAGGAAGAGAGCACAGCGCAGAGCTCCGCTTCGCAAGCAATAACATCGTCGAGGCAGCAATCCTGCACCCAAATCTCAAATAAGCATCTGTGCTGATCACCCGCACAAGAGTCGCTTGGTGCGGTCGGCAACTGATCGTCGGTCGGATACCTTTCTTGGACGCTGGCCGAGGGCGGTGCTCCGTGTTTCTTCGCGCTGCTGAAAAATCGACCTAGCCACCGAGGCGTGTTACCGGCGGCTAGCCGCGGCATGGACGACGAGGTGGAGGCGGTGAGCTGCGACTGCTGCGGGCTGGAGGAGGAGTGCACCGGCGACTACATCGGCGGCGTGCGCGCCTACTTCGGCGGGCGGTGGCTGTGCGGCCTGTGCTCGGAGGCCGTCAAGTACGAGGCCGGCAAGTGCGCCGGCGCCGCGGCGGACGTCGAGGACGCCGTGCGCGCGCACATGGCCATCTGCCGCACGCTCAAGAGCGGCGGGCCCGCCGGCCGCGTCGCCGCCGGCATGCGCCAGATGCTGCGCTCCGCGTCCGTGAAGCGGACCGCGTCGTCGTCGTCCTCGTCCACGCCGTCGCCCAGGGAGCACCACCACCGCGCGTCGGCGGCAGCGCTGTCCGTCGGGATCTGATCGAGCGCGCTCGGGTCGGGTGAGGTGCACGCTTCTTCGTCTTCCTCTGGATCGCCTCAGTGGTTGATTAGTTAGGTCGCCACTGGCCCGGTGAGCCGGTGGATCGATCGAGTTGCTTAATAATGGTGACCGAAATGTACAGTACATGTGTGAGGAGTAATCAATCAAGCCTTTGGAACGATGCTTTTGATCAAAGAATCAAATATCTGCGCGCTCAAAATGAGCTGGTTGCTCTTGCTTCGATTTCAATTCTTAAATTAAACTAGTCCATACAACCTTGAATCGCAATCGCCATTCCCAGAACACTGTTCCATCCCTTTCTTGACGCACGAATCATCGACTCCCGAACCCGGCGCTAGAGCACGTTCTGGGGTGCGGACTGACCGGCGCTCCGGTGCTGCCGTCTCTGTCGCGTTGCTCTCGGCTTCTCGCCATCCTCGTCGTCGGCGACTGCAACGTGGCTTGTTCCTTTGCCGGCTTTCCTCGTCACGGCCATCAGTTCTGTCGGGTTTGATTAGAATCTCCCGCCCACTCGTCTGTCCGTGAGAATCTTTCCGTGACAGGCGTCGCGTTGGCGCCTTCCTCGAATTCGTACCAAAAACGACACTCTGCGAGATCTCCCTCCACACAAGTAACAAAAACGCCATTTTCGTCGGGTGTTTTCAGCTCATGGAAAAACAGAAGATCCTCGTTCTCGGAGGTGTAGACAGGAAGAGAGAAAGAAGTGTTTTATGTTTTTTTATTTGTAAGAGAAACATAAACATCCATGAATTTATCTTTATCCTCGGATCGATTCGTTGCTCAACCAATACGACAGAGAGATACAGCACTAGCAGTATGTTTTCTTTAATTAGCACGCATATAGTTGACCGACCAAGTTGATTATGAACACAGCTCAGTTGGATGATAGTAGGAGTAGTAGACTGCTGATCCTATTACGCGTGATCACACGGAGGGACGGCATTTTCCAATTCCGAATCATTGGTTCCTTCAGGCCAAAGCACCGTGATCTTTCTCCGTTCTCAGTCAAACCGGTTCAGTACATCGAAAGCAGCACCGGGCGTCCCTGACAGCGACACCAACACACCTGTTCGACACTCAACTGAGATCATTAACAATTATGTGAAGATAACAAAAGCGTCCAACTCCAAGGCGACCGCGACCAAGCTACCTGCCAACGCTCCAAAGAAAGAAAAAAACGGAGCCTGGCAACAGAGGTGCTGACACCTGCGCGCGCGCGCAGCCGCGCAACGCAACCTAGGAAGGAGCCGGCGGGAAGGCTGGGACGCGAAAGGGAAAGGAGACCGGACAGATTAGGATATCTCGAGCACCGCCCCGGCCGGCGCGCCGTGGTCGGTCCGCGTCCACGCCCTCCTCCCCCCGAAGCAGCCACCGCGGAAGGCGCGCGCGAGCGCGACGCGGGGCTCGTGTACAGCGTTGCGGCCGCGTCTGATGATCTCACCGGCCCGACGTGATGCGAGGCGGAGGAAAAGGGACTCCGGCTCGTCAGCTCGTGCACCATGTGTGGACAGGTTTGGAGCAGATGGATGGCCGTGGTTGTGTGCACGTCGTCGAGGACGGATGGATGGTCGGGGTGGAATTCCGGCCGCGAGAGCGAGGACGTGCTCCTCCGCTGTGGGCGCCAGGTAGCGGATGTCTCTGCCCCACGCGCTTGGCCTCGGCCTGTGCATTTCCCACGAGGATCCGGACAATGGCCGGTCCTTTTCGCTTCACACAGAGCGGATTGGCCGGAGACGGAGCCGGAGCCGCGCACGTGCTTCGTCGCGGCGGACCCTGTCGCAGCATTCGACGTCGTGCTCGTGCGCTATGCGAGAGCGAGCGTCCGCGCCCGTCACGCACGGTTATGGTTATACCCGATTGTTAGTGTAAGCTGATTCGACTTCAATTTTTTTTTTTTTTAGAAATGATTCGACTTCAACTGGATCTAGGCTTCTCCGTCAAAGTTAAAAAGGCCCGATGATTTCAACCTGACCAAGAGGCCCGGTGATTTCAAACTAACCAAGGCCCGGTCCGGCCTAGTTGGAAGATGCCCGTTTCGTTGCCATATGGAATTCAACTGGGTTTCATTCAATCCATCTCGACTTCAGTTCAGTTCCGATCCCCAGATCCGCCCGAGGCGACCGTTGCTCGCGGTGCCGTGCCCTTGCGCCGCCGCGCCGTTTCAAATTCCACCGCCGCCTCCTCCGCTTCCAACCCACACCACTCCCGAGAGCCCGACCAAACGAGAGTCCATGGACGAGAGGAAGGAGACGGGTCTGGCGCTGGCGGCGAGGAGGGCGGTCACCGCGAGCGGCACGCCCACCGCGTCGCGCGGGTCCAGCACGGCGTCCTCCTGCTCCTCCAACTCCAACCCAGCGGCGTCCGGCACCGCGTCCACTGGGACGCCGCCTATCGTTCCGCGGGCGGGGGAGAGCTGCTACTACCCGGGGTGCCGCAAGGATGCCAACTGCGCCTGCGAGATGTGCCTCGCCAGCATCGACGCCACGCGGGACCTGGTCCGCGCGCCCGAGGCGGCCTCCGCCCGCCGGTTCATTGCCAGGGACCGCCGCAGCAGGCCCGCGCTCTTCTGCGGTGATGCGTCCGAGCCGTGGACGCCGCCGATGCGGTCCACGGCCAAGTCGTCCAGGCGCGCGCCGCCCGCGGCGGCGGCGGCGCAGGCAACCGGAGCTGGTGGGGAGAAGGGCGGCGTGTCGCACGACTGGGCGCTCTACGCGGCGACGGTTCTTTGGTTCTTGATTCTCCTGTGGGTGGACACGGGGCTCGTCCCGGAGGCCGTGGCGAGAGGGTTCGGGCCAAAGCTATCGCCAGAGGCCGTAGCGCGGGTAGGGGCTGAGGCGCGCCTCGCGGCCGGCGGCCTGGACAATAAGCTGCGCGTCGTGGAGCGGAGGCTCGGGAAACTCGTCGGCGGCGACAGGGTCGCCAACTGCAGCTCGCAGGACTCCGTTTGGCGACTCCACCAGGTTCACCATTCTTGCCCTTCCACAACTTCACACTTCATAATTGGCTTCTTGATTTGGTCGTAGAGACGATTCACAGGCTAAAAGTTCTTCATTTTCTTGTTCAGAAAGATCAGCATGCTTTCCACTGGCGCTGCACAATGTACAAGTCGGCGGCGGAGGTGGTCAGTGTCTGGGGGAGCCCTCTCCGCACCTCCGGCCTCATCTCGGCCACGCTCTCTACGCGGCACCTCACCCTCCTGGCCGGCGAGATCACCGAGGTAACTGGGACCACTCGGGCCTGTCTCTTCTTTGCCACGCTTTAATCACTCTGACGATCATCAGCTTGCTGAACCTCTGCCTGGCCTTTGCTCGCAGTGGTCGGACCGCAGAGTGTTGCCGACGGTGAGGGCCAGCAACGGCAGCTGGGCCTACTGGCGGCACAGCGCTGCCGCGGTGAGACTGGAACCGGAGTCATGGGTGCTGGAGTACCAGAAGAGCGTGATGTTCGAGGGCACGCGCCTGATACCGGCGGCCGCGGAGCTGTTCGTGTCCAAGTGCTCCATCGCTGCGCGGCGGCTCCGGAGGCGGCTGGCACGGAGACGGCTTTGCCAGGCGATCCCGACATAGGTTTTGGGCTGGCCTGAGAATCTGAGATCAACTTGCTGGTTGGGGTGCTCTTTAAAGCTAGCTCTAGAGTCTAGATGCGTCAAATCTCATCTCCTGTGAGATCGATCCGAATTGCCATGTTCTTTTGGTAAGTGACAGTAGCAAAGTAAGGTCACGAGTGAAAATGCATCGTCATGTTTAGGATCAGATCAATCTGACTTGGCCTGTGACCAATTTGTATTCATCTCATCTCTCCTCTGAGATTGATCTCAATTTGTTACGTTCATCTCCATCGACATTTGCCTCTTTGGATCAGAATTCAGAACGTTTGAAATCTTTTTGCGCGATAATTGCTCAGGGAAAGCAGAGATCTGATCTGGCACTCACAACAACTTCCGTATCAGTTTGTAGGATCGGAATGATCATCAGGATGTTTTGGGAGCAAGAGCAGGTAAGCTTGAACACGCAAAGGATTCTCTCTACAAATTGATTTGAAAGAATATAAAGTTGAGATTTGAAAGAAGGAAAGGTTGGAGTACACAATGAAATTGTGATCCAGATCTAAATAGGATAACTCTTAATAAATGGAGATATTGGAGAAAGAATATGGGGTTTTCATCGGAGATGCTCTTGTATTATTTTATTTGCAACCAGCACAAAACAATTACTTATGTCCATCTCTCTAATGACAATATTTTCTCCGTGGTAGACTCTGCTCTGCTCATATTTTTTCCCATTCGATTGAGATGAAATTTGAGATAAATGAAACCTTTTCGACCCGTTTGGAAACGAGAAATTTTTCTAATTTCTCTTTTTTTTAAATTAAACTAATTACTGTAAAATTACTACAAATTTTTTGTGAAATTCGTACGTTTCAAATGGCCTTAGGAGGACGAGCTTCAGCTCAAGTGGCAAGCATGCGGCTGGCATCCTGCCGCCCAACGTTCGATCTCTGGAATCAACATTAGGTTACCTCACCTCGGGATTTATTTTCGAATATATTTTAGGTATTGTCTCTCTTCGCGTGACGCTACAAAAGGAAGACGACGCTCTTCGTCACACACCTTGCGGTGATCTTTTCAAAGACGCGGATTTCACTAGGTGTAGTTGTAGATATAACTTTGTACGCTAAAGTTGTGTTGGTGTGTGTTGTGGTGTGAGTTGGTGTGCGTGTGCGTATAAAAATCAGATACTACAGCTGTATTCAGAATAAAAAAAATGCCTCAGAATGTGAAAGGTGAAAGATCCATCACTATATCCATTGGACACGTCGTGGCAGGCCCCTCAAACCAACCACATGCCGCCACGTGCACAGGAGGTCTATGTGGACGAGCCACGCGAGCACCCTCCGCGCATCAGCTAGCCGTCCATCGCATAACCAACGGCTGAGATAATCCCAAGGAAAATAAAAGACATCCTCGTAATTAATCTCTTGAGAGCCCAAAATAACAGCTCGCCGTCACCGCCGGATGGCAATTCCCCCGACCCCGACGACGACTCTGCAAGGCGGCGCCCGCTGACCTCTTCGAGAGGGTTCCAGAAAGTTCTCCCGCCATGGCCGCGCCTTTCTACTCCACGCCCTTCCAGCCCTACGTCTACCAGGTCCGCTCACCCACTGCGCGATCTGATCTATCTCCGTCGCACGGGGCTATCGTTTCCGCGTACTAGATGTAGGGTTGGAGTTCGTGCTCATGTATCCGGATCCATCCGATCCCGGAGCCATGGAATTTTTTTTTTCATTTCCCTGATCTGATTCCGTTTGAACTTCGTCGGTTGTTTGCAGAGCCAGCAAGGATCTGTGACGGCGTTTCAGATATCCGGGGGCGATGTGCAAGTTCTGCAGGTAGTTTCTCAAATCACTTCTGCTTACTCGTAGTAACTTTGTTCAGTTGGTTTGAGCCTGGCTCACTTGTGATTGTTGGGGGGAATTATTTTCAGGTGATGTTGAAGTCTCAGGAGAAGTTGACTGCGAAGCCAGGTAACCAAATTGAATCATTTCTGCTCGGCAGCTTGTCTACTACAACGTCAATTCAAACTATTTAGCTGCTAAAGTGGTAATCTACGTGGCAAAAATTGTTAGTTTTCAGCAAATCTCCAAGCAAAATTATTCAATGCTAGTGTTTATCTGCGCATCACAGTTTTCCTTTGGTACTTCTTTTTTGCCAAAACCTATCCTACGTTCAGAATAGACTTACCTTGTGGCTGGTAGTTGCTGAGAATTATTTGGTTACATATCTTTTGTTTAGAAATATTATAGTATGATATTCCAAGAAAGTGTTAGCATGCAATTTTTCATCATTGTTATATTCTCTAGGTACAATGTGCTACATGTCTGGGAACATGCAGATGGACAACAATTACTTGCCTGATAATGATGGAGGTGTATGGCAGTGGATTTTTGGGAAAAGCATAAGCAGCACTGTTTTCTTCAATCCTGGCTCAGATGATGGATATGTAGGGATTTCTGCGCCATTTCCTGGGAGAATACTGCCGGTTAGTATCCCTTATCGGTAAAATTATCTTACATTTGAAAATTCTAGGATCACCAAATTTTCTTCCCTCACTTTTAGACTGTAGTGTAGGTCTGAGTCTGTGCTCCGTACGCCTGCCTGCCGAACAAAGAGAATGTTGTGGACTATATCATTATGGCCCTTTTTTTGCATTAACATGTTCAAGATTGTATTTGCTGGTTATTGACATTTCTGTAATTTATCTGCATCTGGAAAAGTGAATTTTTTCCTCTATCATCTAGGATTTGTATACGGTATTAGCAAGGTACAAAAACTAATACCTTAATCTGATCATATCTTCTTACATTTGTGCAGCTAGACCTAGCAAACTTTGGTGGTGAGCTTCTTTGCCAGGCAAGTTCTACTGTATTTTAAATTGGTTATCTGCTTGAAATCATGGCAACCTTTTCATATAGCAAATTATTGTTGCAGGCAGATGCTTTTCTGTGTTCAGTCAACGATGTGTCAGTCACTAGCACAGTGGAGCAGAGACCACGGAACATTGAAATTGGTGCAGAGGTAGGTAAAACTATTGAATAATACCATTCATCTACAGAGCATGTTGTGATCTGCACTTTTTTTTTACATGTTTCTTGGTCAACTTGAGTGCTTAGAAACTGAAAGCTTCAAATCTTCTTCAGATGATTCTCAAACAGAAGCTTAGGGGTCAGGGGATGGCTTTCCTTGTTGGCGGTGGATCAGGTATTACCCTTTTTGCCATTATGAAATGCTGTTTCTGCTCTCTAGCCAAGAAAAATGGATATATATCAAGATAATGTGTTATGCAATAATGCAAAAAACGCAGTAAGTTACATGTGACATTAGGTTGGCACATGTTATCTGAACAAGATATGATGTAGTGACAGTGGCACAAAATACTTACTGCAACATATAGTTTGGTATATGTGCACCTCATTTTGTGATAATCTAAATGTTCAATAAGTTGCAGACCTTTTATTTTATACAGACAAGGCATGTGAACTCACATCCAATATTTTGACGTACCAAGTTATTGTTCCTTATGATAATATGTGGATATAGGATTCTCCAGTTTACTGAGAAGAGTTTTCTGCTTTTAATTTTGCTAGTGGTGCAGAAAATTCTTGCTCCCAGAGAGAGTATTACTGTTGATGCTGCTTGTATTGTGGCTATGACAAATACCATTAACTTTCAATTGAAAAGTCCTAACCAAATGAGAAGAGCAGTCTTTGGGGTGAGTGGATCCTTTTCTTCTTCCCCGTGCTTCACGTCTCCTTTATTGATTGTTCATGTTCAGAAGTTCTTATTTTCCTTGCACTGATTTGCGTCATCTTATCCAGGGTGACAACCAGCTTACAGCATCTCTGACAGGACCAGGTGTTGTTTTCATTCAGAGTCTACCCTTCAATAGACTTTCACAGCGGATTGCCAGGTATGATGATGCCACATGGCTGTTGCATTCGTACACATCGTTGTGTGTATATAATTGAATCTTTATTCCTATGTATATATATTCTCAAGCAGTAGATCAATGGTGGCCCCAAGTTTGAGGGACAACCCGAAGTTCTTCATCCAGATTGTCATGTTCTTCTTCCTCGCCTACGTCATGATTGTATCATCCATAATTCTGACAGACGTTTAGTGAACAGTTGGTATATTCTCAGACTTCTTGAAGAGTGAAGTTCTTTCAACTTATAGACACTCTCCAGCCAGATGTAGATGTAAGAGAAGGAATTTTACAAGCGGTTGTTAGAATCGTTAGTCAAAAAGTTCGTTCACTTATTTTTGTAAACAGCTTGGAACAGTGAGCCCTGGTTAGTTTGTAAAGGGTAAAAACAGCAAAATCAAGTTGCACAACATACTGGTTAATGCTATACGTTAGTAACTTATTGTCTCTTTTTAAGTGTGGCTCGGTGTTTTAGATGATTCTGTCGATTTTCTGAATTGTTCCATGCTCCACTTGATTCGTTTCGTCTCTTTAAAAGTGTTGCTTCGTGTTTTTAATGATTTTACCCATGGTCTGGTTCGTTCCGTGGGCAATACCTGTCAGTGGGCTGCCTGATCCGGCTGGTACAAGACCTCGTGGAAACGAGACCGGTCCACTGGGCCGGTCGTGACGAAAGTCCAGTGGGCATCTGTGCTGCTAAGGCCGGATCGCCAGCTTCCCGTCCGGACACGTCACACTTCTGTCTGGGACCGCGGTTACGAACAACAAACAAGCCCGCGGCCGCCTTGCTCCGCGCGGCGTGATCCGGCGGGCGGTGGGCGCGCCACGGACCACCAGGGGTCTCGCGGCATTCACGCATGCGCAGCCGCGCGGAACGCGGGCAACGTACCAACCCACGTTGCCCCGGTACTCGTGCTGTCGTCCGACACGAGGTAGTGCACGCCGCGGGCGCCAAGGCGGACAGCTGTTGCGCTAAGCAAAGAAATCTTCACATGACAAACATGTCAAACAACCAGTGGCGCGAAAGGAAAAGCACGGATATGACCAAAGGCTATGCTTAATCAGCGACGACATGACGCGCTGTGTCTGTTCTCTGTTCTACTCGCGTTCACGAAGCACGCTCGCGCTCGCAGTTGTGCATTCCCGCCTGCCTAAGCGCCTCGCTAACGCCGCCCCGGGCTCGTTTGCCGGCGCCTCTGCCGCCGCCGCCGCCGCGAGCCTCCTCGTCACGGCTTGCCCGTCGGGAGCTTCATCTTCGAGTCCCTCTTAGAACAAAACATCTTCGAACGCCACCATCTACTACTCATCACATCAGCTCGTTGATCGATCGCCAGCGCGTGGCCTATACGTACTGTGACGACGTCAGAGATGGCGACCTTGTCGGCGTCGCGCGCGGCGCGGGCGTTGCTGTGCACCGCGGCCCGCGCCCGCTCGGCGACGCCGCCGGGGACGCCCTCGGCGTCAACGGTGTGCCTCTCCGCCGCAAGAATGGCGGTGGCGTCTGACCTCTGATGGGCTGGTCCATGACTTCTCTGGCCGGCGCGGTGCCTCCAATAACGCCACCGCGATCTTGACCTTGGTATCGTACGTCTGTCGTCTCCTGTACGCGGGCAGGCCCGCCGCCGCGCGCTAGCTGCTCGGTAAACGACTTGGCGACGTTCCTCGGGGCGACGGGGTCAGCGTCGAACACCCGGACGGGTCCCTGGCCTCGGGTTGCTCGGAGACTACCGGGC
>BCLF01000014.1:1999163-2060161 GCA_001602275.1 Zoysia japonica
AAAAAGTAATTTGTTTGCAGACCATGCGCAACTTCTTGATAACCAAAAAAACCTGCATCACCTTTTCAAAAAAATACCTGCATCACATCATCTGTTTCTCTTTCGGCAGTTCCGTTCATCTTGTTCTCCAAGCTTTGCCACTTCCTGCGCGCGCAGTGGAGGGAAATTCCAGTTCAAACCTCAAACATTCAAAACAAAACCCAGTTCAGCCCCTGCTCTCTCTCTCCCCCAGATCACACATGAGTCAACGGAACGGCATCCCCGGCCCCGCGCGTCAGTTATCACTGCCACCCGACGCTCACACCATCAACGCAAGCACGCAGCCCCCCTGCCCGATCAAAACAAAACCCCCCCCTCCCCCCCCCCCAAAAAAAAAGGAAAACAAGGGGAAACCGCAGCGTAGGCAGCACAAGGCACGGCGCGTCCGCCGGTTTGGTCCCCCTCCCAACTCCCCTCCTCCGCTGGATCCTCCACCCGCCGCTCCTCTGCCAGTCCGCCCGCGCCGCCGGTCGAGGAGAGCGGAGATCCGCCCGACGGGAGGGCGGCGGTCGGCTGGGCTCGCGTGCTGTTGGTGAGTTTATCCTTTCCAGACTGTCGAGGTGGGCGGATTTCCTTGTTCCTGGAGTTGGTTTTGTTCTAGAGGAATCCAATCTCCCTCTACTTCCATCCTGTTTTTGACGCGGATTCGCGTACCGCGTGTGGCGCCGTACTGTCTGGGTCTCTGAAATTTCGTTTTCTGGCCAGGCGGTTCGTCTTCTGCTTCTCCGGCTGTGGAGATCGGCTGCAGTCGGCGGCTATAGGGCTTCGCGGCGTCGAATTTCCCAGAAATTCTTGGGGGCGGGGGGGGGGGGGGGGGGGGGGGGTTTCGAGTGAACCACCATGCCCGACGCCAAGTCCGCTACTGTGAGTGTCTTTGTCTTCCTCCCTGAAATTCTCCATGTACGTGTGCTTTCTACCGTGGTGATGTTTTACTAGTTCCCTTTCTCGGTAGGGCTGATGGCGCGTGGTCTTTTACTTCGTAGCAGTTTTTTTTCTCTGAGGAACGAATTAGAGTTGCCATTTTCAGTTGAATTTTATCGCCCGTTTTGTGTTGCATTGCCAGCAATTTCCTAATCGGGTCGAAGTAGGTTTAAACTAGGGTTTAGGACAGATCCTGCCGCTTAGTTAGATTACGATCATGAACTCTAGATGGGAGGCATTACAGGGATTGGTCGTCTGATGACGTTTTTGATATTTTTGCAGGGGCTACGATTGGGCCATAACGGCTCCAAGGCAGCTCCAATGCCAGGAATGGATGATGTAACAGCAAAGGATTTGAAGAAGGATGGAGTTTCCTTGGAGGAAAACAATTCGTCTGTTGGCATTGGCAGTGATGAGGATCTTGGAGGGGGGCCTTCTTTGACTGGAAAGAAGAGGAAGGATTTGATAGGGGGTTCTGCAGGTGAGAATGGGCCTGTGACAAAAAGGGTGTTGAGGTCTGACACCATGAAGCTGCGTGCTGCTGCTGAGACTGCATGTGGCGTGGCTGTGGAGGTTAGCAAAAGTGTCTCCTTGGATAGGAAACATTGTGGGGCTCTTGTGGAGGCTGATGGAAGTGAGGTGTTGATGGCTGATACTTGCAGTGGTGAAGACAAAGAACTGGTTATTGTGAATGAGAGTGGTGTCTGGCAAGAGTCATCTAGGCGTGCTGAGGATAATGTGGAAATCTCTGGGGTTGCAGCGATGGAATTTGTTCCAGGGAATGGCTTAGGCACTCAAGGTTGCACTGCAGACTTAGATGATAAAATTATCAAGTCAGACGAGAAGATCTTAAAAGTAACTCATAAGAACCACAAAGGCTCTAGAGCTGGAATAAACCGTTTGACTGTTGATGAGTCCCAAGCTAACAAGGTGGGTGATGTGTCTTTTCAGGGTGAGGTCATCGACCCGTCAGCAGTTGCAAATGATGACAAAATGAGCACAGATTCATGCAGAATCAATACAAAATGTGAATCAGAATCTGATGATCTGGTGGGTGATGCTGTTGTTCGTACTGAGAGAGTGGTCCTTCATTGTGAAGATCAGAATGTAGAGAAGCATTCTCACCTTGATGATGTACATAAGGAAACTGCTGTTTCTTTGACTGAGACTGGAACATGCACAGTAAATAGCCACAATGATCTAACTGAGTCCACTAAGCAGGAGGGTAGGGGCATCCATGTGAATGAGCCAAAGGATGCTTCAACACCTGACATTGTCTTTACAAGGAGAAAGTCATTAACTAGAAAATCAGGTGAAGCAAAGCAGATTGAATGTGAGGAGGATTTGCGTGTTGAGAAGCGAGTTACAAGGTCAGCTACAGTCAGACAGAGAGAAATTTGTGGAGGGTCATGCAAAACTATAAAAGAGGAGACCACTGTTGGAAGCAAAGAAAGGAAGGGAAAAATTACTGCTCACTATACAAGGAAGGTGAGCAGTACTGTATCCCCAGTGGTTCATCATGCTGAGCTAATAGAATGTAATATCAGTACCAAGAAGCAAACAGTAAAGGAAAAGGTTGCAGATCGAAGAAGCTCAGGTGTCACTGTGGATGTTGATCATGTGAATAAAATAGTGAACAAGGTATCAAAAGATAAAATAAAGATCAATTCGAAGTCGCAGCCACCAACGGAATTTGTCAGTCTTGTTAAGAAAATAACTGAAGCTGCAGCTCCTGCGGTGGATCAGAATATCTCTAGTTCAGCCATCACTGAGAAAAATGACACAGAGCATACTAATTCGGAAGGAGTTAAATCTGAAAACAAGGCTCGTGTACAGAAATCAGTTGGTCAGAAGATTGTTGCTGGTATGAACAGCATAATGAAATCAGGGCTTGACAAAATTGCTGGAAGGTCACCAGTAGCCATGCCGTCAAAGAAAAGAACAAGAAATACATCTTCTGATACTGAGCTCGAGCAGCCAAAGAGGTCTTCTAGAGAGGAGCATAATGGGAAGAATTGTGATTTGGAAGGTAGGCGTATTTTGAGGGGAGAGAAAAAGCAGACTCAACAAGCTAAATCATGCAGATCTTCTAACCGCTCTAATCGAAACTCCCGTGAGCAGCCACAGTATGAATCTGACAACTACGAGACTGGTAGTACTTCCTACAGGAAAACACGTAGCAGATATAGGCGTGGTGCTGACCCTCATGCCATTAAAAAAGAAGAGACCTCCAGTGATTCAGAAGAAGTCATTATTGCGAAAAGAACCCGGCGAAAGGGAAAAGATTCTGAGCAGAAACAAAATGTGGGGTCTAAATTGCGTTTGGGTAGACCTGCTCGGGCAAAATCTGAATCTAGCTCGCTATCTCAGCACACAGAAAATGAGGAAATGAAGGCACATCAAGGTAAAGGAAAGGCTCCCATTTGTAGGTCAGGTAGCTCTAGTGAGCAGATAGATGCAGGAAGTCTTCGTGAAGAAAAGCAAAAGATAAGTGCACAAATAAAGGAAATACTTACAAATGCTGGCTGGAAAATTGATTTAAGACCCAGGAATGGTAGAAATTACATGGATTCTGTGTATATACCTCCCGATGGTAAAGGATCTTACTGGTCAATAACAAAGGCATATTATGTGTTTCTCGAGGGTGCAGAATCTGAGCAAAAGGGTTCTGTTAGTAGTCCTGGCAAAAGAAATGCCTCCAGCAATCCAGGTTGTACTTTAACAGATAATATCCTTAGCAAATTGAAAAGAGTTGTTGTGAATAAGAGAAGAACCAAGCTAGAGATTCAGAAGTTGAGAAAGAAGAAACATGTTATGCTGAGAAAGGTTAAAAATTCTAAGGGCAAGTTGAAGGAAAAGAAGAATAAAATTACAAATTCAAAAAGACTCTATTTAGGTAAGGAAAGAAAAAAGCGAAGTGGCTGTGCTCTACTTGCTCGTGGATTTAACAAGGAGTTTGAAAATGACAACGACGGTTTTGTTCCCTATGAGTGGAAACGCACAATTTTCTCATGGTTGATTGATCTGGATGTTCTATCAGTCAACTGTAAGCTGAAATTTATGGATGACAGCCACTCAAAAGTCTTACTAGAGGGTAAAGTCACTAGGGACGGGATCGATTGTAGCTGCTGTGCCAAGATCATTGCAGTACATGAATTTGTGGCTCATGCTGGTTGTGAAGTAAAGAATCCATACAGGAACATACTTGTGGATCAGCTAGATATTGACCTTTTGCATTGTCTCAATAATGCATGGAATAAGCAGTCTGATTCTGAAAGGCAGGCTTTCTTTCCTTTCAGCACTGAGGGTGATGACCCCAATGATGACACATGTGGTATTTGTGGCGATGGAGGCAATTTGATCTGCTGTGATGGATGCCCTTCGACATTCCACATGAGTTGTCTAGGACTGGAGGTATATATTTGAACTTTTCACATGAATGTTGTGACAAGTTGCTCTCTTGATTCCTTTTTGATATTTTTTTTATTATTGACAGGCACTTCCTTCTGATAACTGGTGTTGTGCAAACTGCTCATGTAAATTTTGTCATGAACATTCTAATTGTGATGCTGAAGACATTGCTGGTGTTGATTCTTCATTGCATACTTGTTCCCAGTGTGAGGAGAAGTGTATGTGATCGCTGCTAATATGGTTTTCAAACATTAAAGTCTTTTTTACCAGTTCTTTGTTATTATTTACTATAATACTCTGATGGTTACTCATGCTTTTGAGTATTTGATAATGATGACATATTTAGATCACCAAGCCTGCTATCCTGAGATTGATCCTGTAACTAGTGAATCTGGTCAGTCAGTCAATTTATTCTGCCAACAAAGTTGCAAATTGGTAAATACTTGTCACACACTTTTTTCCTATCAGCATATTTCTGACACATTAATCTTGTAGTTTGCTAGAAGAGAATTCATGAGATAGCATTTTCTTATTCACTTGTTGTTTGATACTTGAGTTGTTCAATATACTTCAAAATATCTGCACCAATCTGTCAAGATCACTTTGTCCACATTAGTTTTTTTTATTCATGATAATACCACTATCTTAGAAATATATGGAATTCTCAAGTGTCACTTATTTTTGATTTTTCATGAGTTCACAGTTATAACCAATCACATATGATAAGATACTACATGATCAGTGTTTGGACTCTTATATTTAATGACTTTGAGAATCTGGTCCTCTTTATTCAACTAATAAAAGTTTTATCCACCGTTGAAGTTATTGCAGATCTTTTGCATTCTGAAACTTCTGAAAGTTTATTTCTAGTCTTAGCATACATAAATGCGAAACCAAGAAGGAAATGAACTTTGACATTAAATATTTTAGGCTTCCCAAAAATGCTCTGTATGACAACAACTTTTTACCATTAAGAAAACTTATGCTCTCTACCTATTTGATGATTTTTTTCCTGTTCTATAATGTCTGTTTATTTACTCTTAGCAACCCCATCTCTCCAAAGGAGTTCCTACGATATATTTAAAGAAAATTCACTATTTTATGTGATGCAGCTGTCTGAGGAATTACAAAGTCTCCTTTCTGTCAAAAAGGATCTTGGACCAGATTATTCATGCAGAGTTATTCAGCGCATCCATGAAGATGTACCAGATACAGTCCTTCCTTTGGATACACGGGTTGAGTGTAACTCGAAGATTGCTATTGCATTTTCGTTAATGGATGAATGTTTTCGTCCAATTGTTGACCACAGAACTGGCATCAACTTAATACACAATGTTGTGTATAGCTGTGGGTACGCATCAATCTTTCTACAGCTCACAGAAGTGCATGCAATTTCAACTTTCAAGCTTTGTAAAACATGGAAGTTGTTGACACTGCTTGGACCTTATATTTTGCACTTTTCTCTCTCCTCTCCCGCTCTGTATATGGTACTTGTGAGTTGATCGATGATTGTTCTGGTATCGCCATTCATTGTGAACTTATCAACTTTTGTAAGGCATTACACAGAGATGCATAACTCTTCATAGATTGTCCGATTAGTTCATCAGTATCCTTGTCATGGATATATCCATAAGCTTTTTTCCCCCTCAAATGCATAGGTATCTATAAGCTTTAATCTTTATGTTTCTGCATACAATATAAGACTTTATCATCTCCATTTTAAACCTCAAGGGTTTCCAAGTTTATCTAATGACATAACAATCTTCGTATGTTTCTCTTTTCAATTTGGAACAATCTGGATCATATCCACATAATAGGGTTAGGAAACAGCATGGGACCACAAGGATACTTTAGTATGTTGTGGGGGTGCAATGCTAACTAGCATTCTTTAACATATATTAATTTACTCAAAACCTATGAAATATATAAGGAAATTGTACTGCTTGCATTATTACATAAAACACCATCTATAGTTTTTTTTTCACTTTTTATCTGTAATTTTTTTTAATTTAATGTTTGTCCTGAGTCCAACCTGATCTGTTGTGGCTGGCAATCTTGTCAATCTTAGATCCAGGCAGGTGTCAGCTCGAGTGAGTCTACATTTTACTAATACCATAATAGTTGTGGCAGTTTAACTAGTTATAGGTCATAAGAGTGGGTACAAAAGTACAAACTACTTTTGCTTTTGATTTGGTGGTATAACTCATAGACATTATTCATTTAACTTCATTCATATACTGGTATGGGATATATGCCAAATATACACCATATGTAAATAAAAAAAATAAATGAAGGCTATAATAAGCACAAAATATCCCATGAGGTCACAGGTTCGTGTCCTGGAAACAACCTCTTGAATAAATGCAGCGAAAGATTGACCCTTCCCTGGACCCTGTGCAAGAGGGAGTTACGTGCACCAAGCTGCACTTTTTTTAATAAGCACAAAATATCACTTATACATATGTCAAATAACAAAAGTGGCTGATGCAGCTTATGATTACTGGCATTGGCAAGCTGTAACTGCCATACACCTTATTTATTAATGGTGTCTACCAAAAGCGATTCGCTGGTGACCTAGCTTATGCTTACACTAGCTTATATGTGGCTTTAGTTGGTTTACTTTAATACCTGTAATCGCGTGCTTCATCTTATTGAGGTTGATTTAATACTTACTGCCTGGAACTTTTTGTTTGCTTTTTAACTGGTCTAGTTTCTTATAAGCAGTTTCTTTATGTGAATACAAGCGGCAACAACGGCTTTTCCCAGGAGATATTTAATTGTTACATCTTCTTTTTTTTGCCGCTTGCAGATCCAATTTTGTTCGTCTAGATTTCCGTGGGTTCTATATATTTATTTTGGAGCGTGGAGATGAAATTATAGCTGCAGCATCTGTAAGGTGAGCTGTTTCTTTTACCCGCTGTCATATGACTATATGGTCCCTGAATGGTGTATTCAGAGAGTTTTGTATCCAAGGAATACATGTAGGATGTAGCTGAATGCCCTTGTGGTGCAGTGCAATCATATTCAGGCTCAACAAATCCTTGAACAAACCAATGCTTGTTTCAACATGCGAGGCAAAGTTGTTCTGTGGAATCACTTCATTGTCTGATTTGCAAGCACAATTGAGTTGCTAATTATCTTAATTGATTAGAGCCTTGACAACTTGATCGCTAAGAAATGGCCATACCATAGGCTCTAATCATTTCGCATTATCCATAACCTTTTTGCGTTTTAAAATTTTAAGGAAAGATATATCCTCTCTGAAATGCAGTGTATTTTTTTCCTATACAATGAATAGTGTCATATTGCTGAAAACTATCAAATGCTCCCTTTAGGGAGAGGTGAATTTAATGTATGTCTGACAAACATATAGTATGCATAGTTCACAACGCTTTTATGTGATCTTTATGTAGCTTGCTAATACACTTCTGCCGAGACATGTTACACATCTTCTGTATTTTTAGTACATAGCAGACATGGCCAGGTTGCTTTTAAGCATCTTTTATTAAACTGCTGGATTCCGATACAGTTTTTTTTTTTGACATAATCTGATACAGTTTTGTTGTTGTAATATCTTATTTTGAAACAGAATACATGGCACTAAGCTAGCTGAAATGCCATTCATTGGTACCCGCTCTATGTATAGGCGCCAAGGGATGTGCCGCCGCCTTCTAGATGGAATTGAAATGGTAATTATGGTACCTTGATTGGAACCCATAAGTGATATTTACATGATGCTATTGCTTATAAAGGACAGTGGTTATTGAAAAAAAATGTATTTTGACAATCCTATGTTTTCAGTGAAAGTTCTCTTAACATGTTCAAATTCCTATCTTTAAACCCAGTGTTGGCTATTGTTTTCATTTTCAAAATATTGTGCGGCTATTGGTCTAGTATGGTTAACTCGTATAAGCACCTTATACTGATGGTCACCATAAATACTTGACAGATGAAATGACTTGATGTTTTGCTTAATTTGTTTTCGCTGATTTGTGAATTGCCCTATTGTCTTCTGTTTCAGATCCTTAGTTCTCTCAATGTTGAGAAGTTGATCATTCCTGCTATAACTGAACTTGTGGACACATGGACATCAAAATTTGGATTTAGCCCACTTGAAGATTCTCACAAGCAAGAAGTGAAGTCTATTAGCGTGCTAGTTTTTCCTGGTACTGGTCTTCTTCAAAAGCCGATGCTGAAGGCTTTACCTGACAAACACCCATGTTCTGAAGGAGGTTAGAACACTTGACATGTCCCTTATGAATTTGCCAGTTCTTTTCTTGTCCTTTTGTTCAATGGGGAGGCCATTTGTACAACTGATGCTGTCTCCTTTGCAAACAAAGACCGGGAAACCATCTAAAATGAAGACTCCCTTTGCTCTGTTGGAAGTGTTGTTCTCAAAGGTTCATGGGTCACAGATTATGTGGACAACAGCAAAAATGCTGATGATACTTGCAACCTTGATATTTCATAGCAATCACTTTTTCATCCGGTTAAGCTTACATATTCGTTATTGAGATCATTGTACAAGAAAACATATACATTGAGAAAATAGTACTGCAAGCAAACATTCTTCAGATAATATGCCTCGTTCCTAGAAAATAACTGTAAATGCATGAGAAATAAGTCCTAACTCTTTGCCTGGTTCTTATTATTTTTAAACTTTGATGCAGACGCGTAAGCTTTGGTTGCAATTTTTGGGCCGATCGAGTGGTGTGCCAGTTTTCCAAGAGAAGGCCCAAGATTTGCATGGATGAAGGCATGAGGCCGACATTTTTTGAATCTTTTGACTCAGCAGTTAGCATGACATCCACCTCTAGGTTGAAGAAAGAGGTTCATTTTTTTCCAGAAGCTTTAGACTCAGTTGACTCGTCAGCCCATGCGGTAGTGAAAAGCGTTGACTCCGGCCACCTAACTGCTAAGGTAGCATGCACAGATTGGAGATGATAGTTTTTTTCCTTCTTCGTAAGATTGGTTGAAGATGATTGTTCGGCTCTATTTCACCGTTCTCAAACAGTTAAACACTGGGGCCAATGGGGCCACTGAATCGTCGTACATGTTTTATTAATTGCCTTCTTGTTAATAGCTTTTTCTCTTTTTTCAAACTCATATCCGCAATCAGGTCTCATCATGTAAGATAATTCCACCTGTAAGATATTTAGGTTCTGGAAAGCAGAAAATCCTCATCCGCCTGCATATTTTCAGTACAAAATGCGGTCATTTTACAGTTGAATCAGAATTGATTTATAACCTGCATATTCGGTACAAAATGCGTCTGCATCATGCTGGAATGTGTTTCCTGGGGTGAATGGCAGGTGAACTGCGTTCCCTTTGTGCAGTGCCAAGTTGTAAAACAACACTATCTACAGGTAGGCCTCTGCCGTGTTGAGGTCGTCCAGGATCTTGCTCTTCACCTCCTGTGGAAGCGAAGCGGAGGGCCCTGCTTTGGAGTAGAACTCTGCCAGCGATCTGATCGCCTTCTCCAACGCTGCGTACGATTCCTGTAGTGGTGAACCTGGCAGGTAAATGAACTGGAGTGAGGAAATAGTTAATTGAGCTTGCATTTCGTACCTCCGCGGACACGGCCTGCTGGCCTCGCCACCCGCCCAGGAACTCCCTGATGGACTCCTTGGCCGCGTCGGCGTTCCGCCGGAACTTGGCAATGTCGCCGCCGTCGTCCTCCTCCAGCGACTCCCGAAGCGTGCGCACCACCTCCCTCGCCGCCCTGAGGTACGCCTTGGGTAGCACCTTCCCGGCCTTGGTCTTCTCGTTCGGGTCGAAGATGGACTTGATGGCGCCGAGGACGCCCTCGTCGCCGCCGCCGCCGGTCTCCTCCGCCCTGACGACCGGCGCCGACACAGCCGCGCCTGCCAGGCCGAGGATGAGTGACGCAGCGTGCGCTCTCCTCGTGGCGATCAGCACCCGCGCTCCGCCTGTGCTGTTTGGCACGCAAGAATCAGTCAACGGTTCAACACGACGCCTCGCGAGATTCGGGTGAAAGTGACGATGATATGAATATGATACGCACAGATAGGCTGCTTGATGTCAGCAGCTCGCTGCAGCTTCGTCTGCAGCGGCGGCGGCGAGGAGCAGCACTTGTTCAGCGGCGACACCGGCGGCGGCGGAGGGAAAGGCATGGCTGATCCCGACGTACCTCCGCTATGCAATGTAGCAGTGCTACGGACGAGGCAGTGGATGCGAGTAGATAGAGGCTAGAGCTCTTGTAGCTTCGATTTTGCTCGCACCACGTTCTTGCCTTCTTGGTTCAGCCAGCAGCTTCAGCTCGACGCTTTGATCGGAGCTCTGCGATGTCCTGCCCCATCCACAACCTTATCTGCACTGCAGATGGTGTCTTCGGCTGGGCTGGTTGATCCCACGGGCCGCGTGCAAATCGCAATGGCCCAATGACGAAATAGTGGGCTGCCTCTTTTTGGGTCCAGAGCCTCTTACGTTCAGAGTGATGAACGGCGTGGAAGGAAGCATTCTCTAGAGTCACCATGATAGCATCAAACACTACAATATCCACTTGAGACAAAACAAAGATAGAATGATTAATGTTATATCAATTGACAAGACAACACACTACCCTATCCCAATCACGACAGGCAGTAAGAGCATCCCACTAATCTTTTTTTTAAACGAAGCATCCCACTAATCTTCATGAAGCAGGACTACACGTGAACGAGGGTCATGCCAACCAAGGCCAGATAGCTCCCCTTCATCGTCGATAGCTTTCTGAAGTTGAACCAACAGTTCCGGGTCTGCAATCCCCTCGTCCATCCCCATCAGGTTCTGGAACTCAAGACATTCAGCTATATAGCTACCTGGATCATTACTCCAACTCTTAAAGCTGCAACTGCAATGTAAATTCTCTAAGATCCTGTTGTACTTGGGCTTGTCGGTCTTCTCCAGAACACGTAGTTGGGTACACATGGCCTCAAATAGAGAATTTATCGTCCACCTCTCCATGACAGGCGTGATAGCGTACAAAGAATGAGTATCTTGGCTTGAAGTGCTTAAGCAGCCACACAAGATGCTTGGTTTCCTCAGGGATACGAGCATGTTCTCTGAGATCTCTGTTATAAAAATCAAACTCAATCATGTCTGCACAAGATTTCATGTCCCTTCTCCCCACTCTTAAGAGTAAGCTTCCTCAGATTCTTCAAGAGATTCCTTTCACCTCTTAGAAAGTCAGTATGACTGAGTGCAAAGTCTGTGGCTTTGAAGTTGCCTGAGAGTGAAAAGCCCAATGAGTGCAAAATTGTAAACCACTCCACAACTGCAGCAGTCGGATCTCTAGAAGGGTCCGATGAATTGCTATGCCTCCAAATATCGTCGACAAAAGTAGGAAAATCTTCCTTCTTTTCTGATCCAGGGTCAACAATGAAAAGCTCTCTCAAAGCAGGCTACAAAGTAAATCAATATTAGCACACCACTACATGACAACTCTAGCACAAGAGTAATAAACAAAGAAAAAATCTACCACTTGCATGGTTCAGTTTGCTAGCTAGCACATTCAAAATTGGAATCCTCATCAGCCTGCCCAAAGCTTTTGAAGCTAAAACAATACAGAAAATTAAATCCATTAAGTTTCCCCTTGATGAATTGTTCAGATAAGATACTACATAGTCAAAACCTTATGTTGATGAAGCTATAAATAAGGCTCAAAACGCCATCGTGAAGTTCAACTATACCTGTAGGCTTATGATACAATTACGTGAATAACAACTATGAATTTTATCCATTTCATGAACAAAGGGGGTGAAAAACGGAGCTAGACTGACTATTTCCTAGCAACCTGTCTGATTCAGATTGGACCTAGATGACCCATTGAAACAAAAGTTTGAGGACCGCTGGTGCACTTTACTCAAATAAAAACTATCAACTCTCCTTTGAGACAGAGCAACAGATACTCATGCCTTCTGATTTCTAAGGTAAAGCCTAGGTAGAAAATAGGAGTATATATGAAACAGTGAGGATTAGGAAGCGGGGAGTGTTATATTGTACATACGGGAATCTGACGTGCTTTAGAGGCTAGACGAATTTCTAGCCATGCAGAGAACTCATCAAGGGGATCTATCCTCACTTCTCCGAACATGAGCATTCCAACGAGAAGTCTTGCACAGTTCTGAAACAAACAAGTGAGCTTTACACGTTACAATTAACCCAAATGAAGGAATCCAGGGATCTAGATCACAACTAGTTTAGGTTTATTAGGATGTTATCAGTAATCCGTGGTGTGAGAACGCCCTTCTCTTTAAGCGAAGACCTCTCATGAAGATTGTGCGGCACAGGGGAAAGGCCGCGCCACTCAGGGGGAAGGCCATGCCACGCCGGGGCCGGGAAGAGCGTGCGCCACACCGGAGCGGTGCCATGTGGACGACGAGACAGGCGCAGGTTTCCTGCCTGTAATCATTCGGTCCAGATTTAGCTAAATGAGAATTGAAGAGGCACTGCCAGCGATTTCTAAACCAGAGCTAAATACTCTACATCAGCGCTAATTTGCAGCATTGATAAATGACGCCCCATGGTCATGGAGCGTCATCGATGAAACAAGAGCTCAAGTCTAGAGCTGGACACAAAATGTCCAAATCTACGAACAAGTGCATAAAGGCAAGATGTACCGTTCTAGTATCCCCATTGAACCCGCAGCATTCGTGACCCCACACAAGCTACTCCAAACCCAGCAAATGCAGTCACTTGCTCACCTTCCCCTCTACTTCGAACCCGCCTTCGACGTCTGTACCGGCGCACTCCCCGAGGAGAGAAACCCTAGCGGGAGAATCGGAAGGAGAGGGGGGGAGTAATGGATCGAAGGTCCGAACCCTTGTCCGTCGCTTTGCTCGCCTTGGAGGAATCCCTGCGCGCCCCTGTGCTCGCTGCAGCCGTCGCCGCCGTGCCCGCCCGCCTGTGCGCTCGCCGCCCCTGAGAGAGATTATTTCGACCTCACGCGCGTGGAGGGAGGAGGGCTCTGGGTTTAACAGAGCAGAGCGCCTGTTTCTGTTCCTGTGCCACGTCCGCCGATTCCATGACACCTGGTCTTCGGCGAAACAACCGTCCAGTCAGCAAAACCAGGGTGGCGTTTGAATCCTTAGACATTTTGGAAATCTAGATAAAAAGAATTTTAATAGTATCAAACAAAAAAAATTTAGAAGATTATAAAATTTTATTAATTTAACTATTATTTAATATTTTATACTATAATGCACATCAACATAACTAAAATAATAAAATTTCGTAATTTAAATGTTTGAGATTTTGAAATTTTAAAATTCGAATTTTAAAATTTAAAAATCTAGTATAATCTTAAAATCCGAATTCTAGAATCTCAAAATCTATAATCTTAAAATCTGAATTCAAAACGGCCCCAGATTAAAAAAGGCGTAAAATAATCTGGTGCACTAAATCCTCCAACAACATGGTGTGAATTGAACTGATCCGGCGAGGAGAACCGAGCAGGCCAGCAAGCAGCCCAACGACGCAGCGGCCGAAAGGCGCATTTGTTTTCCGCTCCGCTTTCGTGGGACGTCCCTTTTGTTCTCCCCACCGGCCGAAAGAAAGCACGGGACGCCACCGCCCAGAGCCCACCGCCGCGTCGGCGCCGGGCCACCGGTCCACAAGTCGTGCTCCTGTAGAGCGACAGGCACGGCGAGCTGGCCAAGCCACCCGCCTACCGCACCCCGTGCGACTCTGGATTTTGGGTCTGAGCTTCATCTGGTTTCCTCAGCGTAGGGGTCAATTGGTTGGTGAAAACAGAGCTCGACCAGATAGCTGAGGCGTTGTTTGTTTCACATTATAATTTATTAGATTATATAATTTAAATATTATAATCTATAAAAGTAAAAAACAGAGTAGCTTATTTACCAGATTATTTTAGTTTAAAATTTGAATTATTATAATCTAATAAGCTGATCTTTAGGTATTTATTTCAGATTATAGCGTTCAAAAGACCCACTATTCCTATTAAATTAGAAATAAGCTGAGTTAGCAAACAGACAAATAATTATAATCTCTCGCTATAATCTTAAATTATAAAAAATTAAGATTATAATCTTAGATCATATAATCTAATGAAAAAAACAAACCGGCCTGAGTACATGATTATGACATGAACAAATCTGACACCGAAACCATAATCTTTTTTTTATTACGTCTCAGATAGTAAACGATAGCTAAACTTAGTCCAATATTCTTGTTTGAAATGGCATCAAAAGGTGAACGGCGTAGTAACAGGTAAACTGCACTTCGTAGAATATTTCCACCTCCACAACGTCGTCACACCTTGCACCGCGACGTCGCACGTACATTTTACTACTCCTATTCATCATCGCAGACACGCCGCGGTGTGGGCGGCGCTGGAGTGGCTGTACCTGTTCCGGCTCCCATTTCTTTTTTGCTCGTCCCGGCAAAAGGGAGAGCCAGACCAGCTCACGCCCCGCGACCGCCACCCCACTCCTCTCCCCGCGCACCGCCTGCTTGCTGCACAATATTCCTTCCTCCGCACGCTTTCTGGCTCCATCGCGCCGCCCTTTCCACCTGTTCGATCGCGGAAGCTTTCGCCGCCGCTTCGCTGCCAGCCAGCGAGCAGCAGCAGGTGATAATTGAGCTGCTCCCGCTCGACGCGGATAGGATCGCGAGGTCCATGCGCCGGAAGCGGCTGGCGAGCTGAACCCGTCGTCTCCGCTAGCTGGGGTAGCAAATGGTGAGCTCTGTTCTCCACTTCTCCTTCGACTCCGACCAGTTCACTGCTCGTCTGGATTGGTCTGGTAACTTATCGGAGTGGTATATGGTTGGCCGCGCGCGCAGGGGACGCCGGTGAACATCATCGTCGGCTCGCACGTGTGGCTGGAGGACGCCGACGAGGCATGGGTGGACGGCGTCGTCACCGAGATCAGAGGCGGCGACGCCACCGTCGCCACCACCAACGGCAGAACGGTGCGTACCTAGTTGTACTTCCTTTGCTCGGCTCTTTCTCTTTCAGTCATCGATCGGCAATGTGACCAGCTCGTGCGATCCCTGCTCCCCTGGCGCGTTCGGACAGCTCGAGGTCGAGGGATCAGACGCGTTCAGCTACGAATCGTGATCGAGATCTCACGGTGCTCTTTCTTCTTAACTTCTGATCGAGGAATGATCCGTTTCGCTTTGGTTCAGGTTGTGGCGAGCCTCGGCAGCATATACCCCAAGGACACGGATGCGCCGCCGGCCGGGGTGGACGACATGACCAAGCTGGCGTACCTCCACGAGCCGGGCGTCCTGCACAACCTCTCCTGCCGGTACGGCCTCAACGAGATATACGTGAGTAATACTTGCAATCCAGAATCCTCGATCGGCCTCAGCTTTCTTTCTTCCTGTCCACTAGAACATCTCGTCAACTGATTAATTAATTATTACTCCGACAGACATACACCGGGAACATCTTGATCGCGGTGAACCCGTTCCAACGGCTGCCTCACCTCTACGACGCGCATATGATGGAGCAGTACAAGGGCGCCACCTTCGGGGAGCTCAGCCCTCACCTGTTCGCAATCGCAGATGCTTGTTACAGGTCCGTCGGTCTCTGTGCTCTCTTCTTCTGCTTGCTGTTGTGATCTGCAGAGGTTGATCGCCTGAAATTTGGCCAGAGCTTTTAACTTCCTTGTTGGTGACACAATTGTTGCAGGGCATTGATCAATGATCATGGCAGCCAGTCAATCTTAGTGAGTGGCGAGAGTGGTGCCGGTAAGACGGAGACGACGAAGATGCTCATGAGGTACCTTGCGTTCATGGGAGGAAGGTCTGGCACCGAGGGGCGAACTGTTGAGCAACAGGTTCTAGAGGTAGGGAAGTTTACCATTTTAAGGCTTGTTTCATATCATCTTTGGTTATATCAATGTGACAATATCCCGTTAAATCTTGGTTATTGCCGTCTGCATGTAGTCTAACCCAGTACTGGAGGCGTTTGGTAACGCAAAGACAGTGAAGAACAATAACTCAAGGTGGACTCTTGTTTTGACTTTTTGAATTTTTCATTAATTTTTTTTTTGAATTCGTCGCACTTAACATGTAGCTTTTTCAGTCGATTCGGTAAGTTTGTTGAAATCCAATTCGACAAGTACGGCAAGATCTCTGGAGCTGCTGTCCGCACATACCTCCTTGAACGATCACGAGTATGTCAGGTTTCTGATCCTGAGAGGAACTACCATTGCTTTTACATGCTCTGTTCCGCACCCCCTGAGGTAACTCTCAACATGAACTTATTACGGTGTTCCGTTATGGCATTGTTACTGTGTCATTGTCAAGGACCAACTTCTTCAGAGTGCTTAACCGATTTCAGGACGTAAAAAGGTTTAAAGTGGGAGATCCAAGGTCATTCCATTACTTGAACCAAACAAACTGCTACGAAGTAGCCAATGTGGATGATGCAAGAGAATACATAGAAACCAGAAATGCCATGGATATCGTTGGCATTGATCAAGAGGAACAGGTACATCATATTAGAATAAAACTTGAATGGAACGGCAGATACACTATACACAACAGTTCATTTTTACCGACCTATATTAGCTACAACTAATTCAACATTTTATATGCTCAAGGATGCAATCTTCAGAGTAGTAGCTGCAATCCTTCACCTAGGGAACATTGACTTCTCCAAAGGGAAGGAAATCGATTCATCAAAGTTGAAAGATGATAAATCAGTCTACCATCTGAAAACAGTAGCAGAACTGCTCATGTAAGTCTAACAATGTATTTAAAAAAGATATTGGTGATCTGCAACTATCTGGTATACTCAAGCATAAACCTCTTATCAGGTGTGATGAGAAGGCCCTTGAAGATTCCCTTTGTCAGCGTGTTATCGTAACACCTGATGGAAATATCACGAAGCCCCTTGATCCAGATTCTGCGGCACTTAGTCGTGATGCCTTAGCAAAGACTGTATATTCACGACTGTTTGACTGGTAAGAATGAAGGTATATTTATATTAATTAAAGAGTAACAGATAAAATGTAACTATCCAATCTTTATTCATGTTAGCTGTCAGATATGGATATTGGGTAAATAGTAAATACTATAAAAAATAACTACCTCAGACTTTTACACTCAGCGTGACATTGTCCGTCAACAAGGTGATTTTGGGGTTATCTGCATTAACAGGATTGTAGACAAGATCAATAACTCAATCGGTCAAGATCCAGATGCAAAAGATATAATTGGTGTGCTCGATATTTATGGATTTGAGAGCTTCAAGATTAACAGGTTTGCCATCAGTACTGCCATCTCGTGATACTGCAATTTTACTTTGAATTTTTTAGCATTGTTACTGGTTTTTAAATAAGCTGAAACATCATTCAAATTCTTTCATATCACAGCTTTGAGCAGCTATGTATCAATTTGACAAATGAGAAGCTGCAGCAGCACTTCAATCAGGTAAATAAGATTTGTAGGTACATGGGAAAATAATTAATACTACTTGTGCTTGATACCTTAGGAACCATCTAACACGAGTTACCTTTTGCAGCATGTATTTAAGATGGAGCAGGAAGAATACACAAAAGAGGAAATAGACTGGAGCTATGTTGAATTCGTAGACAATCAGGATGTTCTGGACCTGATTGAGAAGGTAATATCTAAAGTGCATAGCGAAACTGCTATACGGACAGTTTTTACAGAACAATCAAGTACTGAATGATCAATAACACTTGAATTCTTCATGCAGAAACCTGGAGGGATAATTGCACTTCTGGATGAGGCATGGTATGATGCAGTCTTTTGACCCCAAGAATTTTTTTTTAATTTTGTTTTTGTTGCATTTGAAATTTAGAGTATATTGTTCTGAATTTTTTTATGTATCCAGTATCTAAAGAAGTTTTCATAATGTCATCATAAAAACCAGAAAGACCATTAAGTATCACATAAGATGGTTTTCCCAGAAGCATTGCAATGATATATCCTTTGCATGCAGTATGTTTCCGAAGTCCACACATGAAACATTTGCACAAAAGATGTATCAAACATACAAGGCACATAAGCGCTTCAGCAAGCCCAAACTTGCTCGGACCGCATTTACAATCAACCACTATGCAGGCGATGTAAGTAACAATTTTATAATAAAAAATTGAAAATATACCAGCAAGATGTTGCAACTTACTGTTTAGCTAATCAGGTGACGTATCAAGCGGACCAATTCCTTGATAAGAACAAAGACTATGTGGTGGTTGAACATCAAGCTCTACTAAATTCTTCAAGGTGCCCTTTTGTTGCGAATCTCTTTCCTCCATTATCAGAGGAAACTTCTAAACAATCCAAATTCTCTTCAATCGGTACTCGCTTTAAGGTGTGTCATATTGGAGTTAGAAATCTATGTTTGGCTTTGGAATGGTCAGTAACCCTTTATATTCTGTAATATATGCAGCAACAACTGCAATCCCTCATGGAAACATTGAGTACAACAGAACCTCATTACATCAGATGTGTGAAGCCAAATACTGTACTGAAACCAGGCATCTTTGAGAACTTCAATGTCTTAAATCAATTGAGATGTGGGGTATGTATGCTCAATTTGTTCCAAGATTTCGTGTTCTGTACATCAATTGGTTTGGTAATTGCACATGCCCATGGTACAGGGTGTTCTGGAAGCAATTCGGATCAGCTGTGCTGGCTATCCAACAAAAAGGACATTTGATGAGTTTGTTGATCGGTTTGGAATGCTTGCACCAGAGCTCATAGACAGGTAAGAATGGTCTACACACGGGACTTGATCAAGTGATGAAATATTGCTATTAAATATACTCTGGAATTTCTGAAAGAAGGTTAAAGTGAGCTTAATGTTTCTGCAGCTCTGATGAGAAAGCCGCATGTGCAGCCATATGTGATAGAATGGGTTTGAAAGGATATCAGGTAGTCAATAGTTGAATTTGGGAGAAACAAATGCAGCAACCTTATACAGAATATATTTTGCAAGTCCTCATATGTAAACCTTCTTTATATCAGATAGGGAAAACAAAGGTATTTCTAAGAGCTGGTCAGATGGCAGAGCTGGATGCTCGAAGAGCAGAAGTGTTGGCCAATGCTGCACGGCTAGTACAGAGGCGTATAAAGACATACATTATGCGAAAGGAATTTATCAAGTTAAGAAAAGCCACAGTTCAATCACAGAAGTTTTGGAGAGGTGATTTTTTTGCTGCTTTGATTAATGCATGCCATATCGTGTCCCCATGATCAGTAAAAAAGGCTTTTACTTTAAAGAGACTCTACTTTAAACTGATGTACAATGTTACCAAATCCTGCAGCACGACTAGCTAGAAAGCTATTTGAGCACATGAGAAGAGATGCTGCTTCAATTAGGATACAGAAGTATGCACGTGCCCATTCTGCCAGGAAAGCGTACATGCAAGTATATGAGTCGACCACAATAATACAGACAGGATTGCGTGCAATGGCAGCTCGAAATGAACACAGGTTCCGAAGAGAGACCAAGGCTGCAATAATTATCCAGGTTTCTACTGTTCTTTCAATCTTTATTTAGAGGAATATCTTAACAAACCATATTTATTTATGAATTACAGACTCGATGGCGCCAACATAAAGCTTATGTTGCCTACAAGCAGCAAAAGAAGGCTTCATTGATTCTTCAGTGCTTGTGGAGGGCACGTATTGCACGAAAGGAACTTCGGAAACTGAGAATGGTTTGTCCAATTTCATATGTGAAACAAAAGTATATCTTTCATTGTCGATATATTATAAAGCGACCATAACCATGTAAACAGGAAGCAAGGGAGACTGGCGCACTGAAAGAAGCAAAAGATAAGCTCGAAAAGAGAGTAGAAGAACTCACTTGGCGCTTAGATGTTGAGAAGCGCTTGAGGGTAATGACCTGGGCCAATATGGCATTTTTCTGTATTGTTTAATCATGATAATGGTACTGGATGAAGTAGCTAACTATATCTTGCTGATAGATTGATCTTGAAGAAGCCAAGGGCCAAGAAATTGGAAAGCTGCAATCTGCACTGCAACAAATGCAAGAAAAGCTTGAGGAAGCCCATGCAGCAATAGTACGGGAGAAAGAAGCTGCAAAGTTAGCAATTGAACAGGCACCACCAAAGATAGTAGAAGTGCAGGTCGTGGACAATGCAAAAGTTGAACAGTTGACAAGTCAAAATAAAGAACTTGAGGTAAACCCAAAAAAGTTCTGCATTTCCTAGCATAGGTTTCATAATTTAATCCTATAGAGAATTTTCACACATATTTTTGCATCCAGGATGAACTCAGTACGTTTAAAAGGAAGGCTGAAGATCTTGAACAGAAGCTTCTTGAGGTCCAAAAACACTCTGATGAATTATCACAGGAGGCACAAGAACGGGACTCTAAAATTAATCAACTTCAAGAGATGATTGAAAGGTATTAATGACTTTACAGCCTTGTTGAACATATCAACTTGTAGACCTTATACAACTAACCACAATGTTATTGTATGGTTCAGGCTTGAAACAAGTTTATTGAATGTGGAATCTGAAAATCAAGTTTTACGACAACAATCATTGGTTGCATCAGCAGATGAAGAGAAATCAAAACATATAGAGGGGTAAGTTTTGCAATATTCATGACTTTCTGCACTATATGTAGTCCTAAGAGGCTATATGTTAAAGATTCCTTTTAATTCTGCGTAGGCTGGAAATTTTACAATATCCGTGCCTTGTATTAACCTTTTTTTTTTATTTCTGCACTGCATTCACTTTCTATGATAAAAACACATGCTCACTTTTTTTTTTAATTATTGCTGTGAAGACTGGAAGACAAGATTGCTATGTTGGAATCAGAGATTCAATTGCTCCACAGTAATTCTACACTAGCTGTTCAGGCTGTTGTCAGTCCTCAAGTGAATCAGTCACCAGTAACCGAGGTAAACTTCCTTAAGCAAATATTGAGAAAGAATGCAGAGTTTAGAGGTAATTTTTCATAAAAAGTTGCATTCAAATTTTATGTAAAAATTCATTCAGGGACTTGACAATGGACGTCACCTTGAAGAAGTTAAACTAGTCAATGTATGTACTACAAACTTTACCCGACAAACATATTATAAATAATGAAATCCTCAGTCAGACATCTCTGTAATGTGGAGTATTTATGCTATGCATGCAGGAACAGGTGCTTGTTCCTCCTGTGAAGAATCTAAGCAAACAAAAGTCACTGACAGATCGACAACAAGTATGTTCAGTGCTATAACATTGTAAATATTAGTGTGAGGAATTTGCCCTGTGTATCAGGAAAATCATGCTACTGAAGATTAAGTTCTCACCAATGTTTCCATTTTCACAGGAAAATCATGACTGCCTGATCAAAAGTCTAGCTGACGAAAGGAGATTTGATGGCAATATTTCAGTTGCAGCATGCATTGTATACAAATCACTCCTACATTGGCATTCCTTTGAAGCAGAGAGGACTAACATATTTGATCGCATTATCCAAACAATTAGGTCATCAGTTGAGGTTGTTATTGCCATTAACACGCATATTATTTCTCTCTTTGGTGATGTAAAAATGTTAGCAAGCACTTTGTTGTGAAACTCATCACCTTGATACATCTACAGGCTGCTAAAAGTTCTATGGAGCTAGCTTATTGGTTATCAACAACATCAACTCTCCTCTACCTCTTACAAAACACCCTTAAAGCTAGCAGTTCAACAAGCAAAGGATCAAACCGCAACCGGACCACAACAGGCAGTCTTTTCAGTAGAATGGTGCAGGTAAGTTCTCTATCCAGACATATGTCTCGCATAAATGAAGGTTGTGCGACTGCAACTTAAACTCTGACCCCAATTGTCCCCCGCCTAGTGGTAGGCCAGTTGTTGTGGTTAAGGTCATGGTTAAGCCCCCAATCCTTCTTTTGAAATATGACTTGTGTTTTCTCATGTGTACTTTTTTTTCTGGGACACTGATTCTCGCAGGCCAACTTATGTAGTAAGGTATTACGTTCAAGTTATAAACATGAAATTACATCTCAATTTTTTTTTGTCAGAATGCCCGAACGTCATCAGGGATAACTTGTGGATACAGTGGAATGGTAGGAAGGCCTGACACTGCATCAATGGTAGAGGCAAAATATCCAGCGCTTCGTTTCAAGCAACTGCTAACAGCATATGTCGAGAAGATATATGGGATAATCAGAGACAACCTGAAGAAGGAAATAAGTCCATTCCTAACTATGTGCATACAGGTCGAGCAACTAAACCATTTCCATGACCTGATAACAGATAACCTAGGCACTGTGAGTTTTCTAACAACTGTCTATCTTCATAGGCACCAAGAGCTATTCGTGTGAGACCATCTCGGGGATCACTTAAGAGTATACACTCTAACGCGCTATCAAAGCAAGCATCAAATGTCCATTGGCAAAGTATTGTTAAGTGCCTGGATCATACACTGGAAACTATGAACAATAACAATGTAAGTACAATCCTACTTTTTCACCTGTCTTACAGTTAGGGAACTACAGAACAACACTGCTAATTTTAGTTACAATATCGTAGGTTCCTTCGATGATAATCAGGAAAACATTTAGTCAAGTTTTTGCATTTATGAATGTGCAACTCTTCAACAGGTACTACTATCGTCTACCAAGTTAATAATTCATTCGTTACTTTCCTCATCTGCACGAGCTCATATCGGACACCTATATATCATTAGCAAATCCTTCATATTAATTGAGTCTGGACTGTCTCAAATCTATAACTTTTATTTAGCTTGCTGCTACGTCGAGAATGCTGCTCCTTTAGCAATGGGGAATTCTTAAAGGCTGGCTTACAAGAACTGGAGCAATGGTGCACTAAAACAACTGAAGAGGTGAAGATTCTTCCTATCTTTTATTCCCCCTTTTGTTAATTTAGACAAGGCAGATGTAATCAGACCCAGAGCACTAAACTGAAATGTATTACCACAATGTAGTATGCAGGGACATCTTGGGATGAATTGCAGAACATTAGGCAAGCAGTTGGATTCCTGGTACACCTCAAAACATGTGGTTGTTTACCGTAATACTAGTTTCATATGTCCACTCATTAAATAAATTATGACAGGTTTTGAATCAAAAGCCTCACACAACTTTGGAGGAAATCACGAGTGAACTTTGCCCTGTGAGTCCTAAACAATGTCTTCTGTAGCAATGCTGAGTGTTTTTTTGAGCTATCAAGTATGAATGCTGTCTATTTTCATAGGTTTTGAGTATAACTCAAATACACCGCATAGCAACAATGTTTTGGGATGACAAATATGGTGCACAAGGGTTATCTCAAGAGGTAAGTGTAACATGTTTTGATGTGAATTTGCCTTCCTGAATGTGGGACATCTGCATATTCTAAAAGAGGAGCATTGAAACAAGAGTGGACATTGTTTCAGGTCATTGGAAAGATGAGAACAATGACAACAGATGAATCGATGACTACTCCAAAAAGTTCTTTCTTGCTAGATGACGACTCAAGGTATAACCAGTAACTCAGTAGTAATATGTGGATGTGTAGTAGATCAAATAACTGAAACTGCAACAGTGGCCACTGATCTAATGCTCCTAAAAATGAATGAAAAATGCAGCGTACCCATATCATTGGATGATATAGCCCGGTTAATGCTTGAGGTCGACCCATCCACCGTGGAGCCGCCTCCACTGTTGAGGCAGAACTCGCAGTTTCACTTTCTTCTGCAACAGCAAACAAACTGATTGTTAAAAACAAAACATAAACCAGTACAGGTTCTTGTGAGCGCTGAAGATTCTTTTGGAGTGCACAGATTGGTTATGTTTTTTTCTATTCTTTTTTATATTTTGGATGTGAATGTTTACAGGAAAAGGAAATATAGGATAGCATGATATCATTCTTTCGATTGGTTATGATTAATTTTAAGGGATGTACTAGCATTGTTTAATTGTTGTAAAGCATACAAAAAAAGTACTAGACATTTCTGTACGCAGACGAACTATGCCAGGAAAACAAACTCTGCAGAACACATATCACGGTACCACATCCAAAAGAAACGATTTCAGGTCTCTAACAATTGCCACAGGAGCAGTATGGGGAGCCATTTCCTCACCGTGCCTTTAAGCTGATTCAAGGTCTGGGCCCTTGATGAGTTCTTCGAAACCATCATCGACGGGGGGAAGTGGTTAGGCATATCCGCGCAGTTCACCCATGCCGACGCGTCCGCCGCCAACTCTTCAAGGGCGCGCGCCGCGAGGCTGAGGGGGGAGTCGAACTGATGGGGCAGTATCCGCGGTGGAGATCCAGCGGGGAAGGGTAAAGGGAGAGCCGACGGAGGCGCGGGAATCCATTTGACGCATCGAGGCATCCATGGCGCCGTCGCCGGAGGGGAACGGGGAGGGAGCACGCCGGCGAAGAGGATACTTGGCGCAAATACGAATGCTGGACTGGACGGCAGTGTTTCAGTTCAAGTAGTCGACGAGAGCGTATCATGACGGCGGCTCGCCATGTTTCCTGCCATGCGTGGCCGCGGACGGACAGGGTAGATGACGGGACAAACTCGATTGATAGGAGGACCGAGGGCGCACTGGATGGTGACCGCGAGCTCCGTGTACCTCGCCACGCGGATCTTCTCGTATCGCGAAAGGCGAAGGCGACGGGCAGGTTGCGGGGCACCGATCAACCCATCAGCTGAGAACCCCAGGACCGGGCATAAGATCGCATCATCTCGACGGAGGAGCAGGCGCGCCCACGTCGTCGGCCGCCGAGATATTTGCAGCCGCGCGGCGAAGCGCGACGAGTGGCGGGCGTCTGGCGACTGCGCCATAAAAAATTTGCAGAAAAAATTCACAAACGATTCCAGGCGAACAGAACCCATCGTTTTCTGCAGATTCCGGAGGAAAGAAATTGTTTCTGGGACACACGATGGATTCAATATTTCATCAGTTTTCACCGATTCGTTTCGAGGAAAATGTGCACGGCTGGATTTGGAGGTTGCGCTGCACAAGTGGACGTGGACACGGATGAGCCGATCAGCTGTGCTCCAGTCTCCAGATGCCGCGCCAAGACGGAAGAGGCACGAGAGATTTTTCGTCAAGGAGCCAGAAGCCGCCCCGTTCCAGATAAGAACACGCAGCATGGGCCTGATTGGACCGTGGGCTGGCTCCACGCAGACTAGGGTTTGTTTGTTTCTTTCTTTGTTTGTTGCTTCCTCCGGCACTAATTTATCTGAAAGTAAATGCTGGAGGCACACTGAAAGTATACACATATTCTAATATATAGAGACCAATGTTGTGTAAGAACATAAAAACCAAAATCATATACTACTAGAAGAGCAAAAATTGATGTTCGTGTGTCTATAACAACAGTGAGATAAGATACTTTATCACATATGGTGGTTAGATAATTTGATGATAACTGGTTTATATAGGTTTGAAAAAAAATGTTATATATCATTTCATATTATCCACGACATACTTATATGACATCAAGCTCTAGATATGAGAAAGCATTAAATTCGAGTAGTAAAAAATGATTAAACATAATATCATATGACACATTAACATATCTCCTCACTTCTATCTCCATTGGTAAAACGAGTAACTGAAATATTTCACTTACATATGATTTTGGTTTTGATAAACTTAGCTAAATTTAACTAGTTCTTACCAATTAGTAAACAACATGGTATAAATCTAAAGCATACCAAATAAAAACACAACTTCTTTTCTATGTGCTCTCCTCTTATACGTACTCCTACAATATGATGAATTTTTACTAGACCTTCTTCTCAAATATCATACTCTCTCCATCCCGATTTTAGTTGCATAAGAATTAAAAGAGGTGAAAAAGGTGGAATTGCTGAAGACGAGAAGATATAGAGATAAATAACCATTGGGAATAGAGAAATGTGTATTGAAAAGTAAAAATAACAGTTAATTTAAGACAATTGAAGAAGACTGAAGTGACAGATAAATAGGACGCAGAGAGTATTTCACAATAAAATAGTGCAATAAAAGTTCACTACATCAGTGAAGGAAGGAACAAGATGAAGAGAAGCCGTTTTCACTTAATCAAGTTTTTAAATAAACTTTACTTTAATAATAATGACACACAAGACATACCATACTATTTTAGTTCACTCCTAAAATTTCACGCATAAGCTCATCCATCACACACAAAAGATCCTAGTTAGATTTGCAACCATTTTTAGCACGTACAAAAATCAGTATCAAGATTCACCTTTTTTCCTTATTTGGACTTTTTTTCTGCATGCAGATCAGCTGGCCCACAGCGGGAGTGCCCGTAGCGAAAATCAGGCAAGAAACGAGCGGTGGAGCTGGGCCGGGTCGGGTCGGTATTTGAATCACCGTCTCCGACCTATAAAGGCCTGCAACCCTAATACCCACCTTCTCTGATTCCGAGTTTCAGCCGCCTCCTAGCTCCGTCGCAGCGGCACCCGGCCCCCGGTGCCCCTCCTAGGGTTTATCCTCCACCACCACCTATCCCACCGCCTCTCACCGCCATAGACAACAGTTACCTTACCGTGCCGTCGGAGCTGCTGCTGCCTCGGATTGGATTCAGGACACCAGCCTTGCGGTGGTGTTGCTGGTGGTCAGCTGCTCCAGGCGGCGTCTGTACTAGATCGAATTCTGTGAAGGGGGATAAGCCATGACGACCGTTGCTCCGGCCGCTAGCGCCGCCGACCGTATCCTTGCTCGCGTTGGTTACTTAGCTTGTTTCTTCTGTGTAGTGTTCTGAAGGAATTATTCAGGCGGTGGCTTTAAGGAAGATTCGATATTTATTACGTTTGTGTGTGGTGGGGATTAATTCGCCCATCGCTGCGTTAGTTTGAGTTTAATTTATGAGTTGCTTGCTTTCAATTCAAGTGCTTCCTTGATTTCCCGAGCTGCAGACACCACTGAGCTCCTGCAGAAGCTATCCCTGGAGAGCAAAAAGGACGGTGCCGCCACTGATGCTGTCAACAAGGTAACTTTCTAGGCGTTTCTTCTTCTTCTCGGTTGTGGTTGAGTTTTCAACTATCCTTCTTAAGTGGAGGACGAGTTAACTGATAAGCATACAAATTGCATCTTTCTGTAACAGTCTTCTGGGATGCCTTATGAATCCGCCAACGCTAGCGATACTGCGTCGCAGGTAGACAGGTCGATAACTCCCCTGCTCCAGGAGGCTATGGACCCAAATTTCTTCTACCAGCCAAATGGATATGCCTCTCCAGCCTATTACTATCCCAGCGGTACAGAATTGACTCTGTTCTCTGATAACCTTAGTGCTTGTATATCTAGTCAGGCGCCATAGTTGCCAAATTTAACCTTGTATGCTGGTACTCAGGTTATGAAGGATCAGCCAATGAGTGGGGCTCCAGTTATACTGGCCATGAAGGAATGGAGGTACCTCCTGTGAGTTGAACATTCTTGGTGCTCTCTCATTTGTTTAAGAATCTAGGAAACAACCGGGTCAATAAAAATCTAGGAATAACATATAGCGAGAGCATATATGTATGTGCATTTGAATTTTGATGAATTATGGAAATGAGAATAAATTTGTTTGCTTTTTGTTTAAACGAAGCTGATTTGCTAGTCTATTGAAACAATATTGCAGAGTGTATATGGTGACATGTACCATGGATACAGTTATGCTCCCTATGGCCCATATCCTTCAGGTTCGCCTGTCCCAAGTGTTGGGCATGATGGTCAGTCATACGCTGCACAGCAATACCCCTACCATACCCAATATTATCAGCCACCTACGCCAACAAATCCAACACATGACAGAAATGGCTCCAATGCTCAATCAAAATTGCCTTCTGTTACCAGTCAGCAGCCACGAATTGTGGTAGACACAACAAAAATAAGTGCTGATGGGAGTGCCACTGGTACGTCAAATCCTAACAATAGTTCAATACCACGTAAGCAAAACCACCTGAATGTATCAGTTGCAAGCAATGGTTCATATGGAAGAGGAACCATGCAAGGTGGTGGACCTTCTGCGAGCAGTTACAGTCACAATGGCCTTCATTCTCCAGTTCAATGGTATGATGGGCCAATCTACTCGAGTGGACATCAGAGGCAGACTACTAGTTCCACATCTTACCGCTCTAACTCATCTTCAGCAAAAAGTCACAGCCAGCGTCCAACAACAAATCTCATGGTGCGTTCATCAATTTTCACGCTATTTTGTTTACAGTTTGTTTTTCTTCTTTAGTGGTCAACTTGTCAAGTCTGGCATTATAATCTTGACACATACAAAGCTTACTTTCATGTAGTGCTATTACAGCATATAGTGCCACATAGAAAGCTTTCTTAAAATCGTACGTAGAACAAACTGTGACGCATTTGTGTATTTACCTATTTAGGCTATCATGAGATATCCGTGCATAAAGTGTAGATGTTAATTTTCAATTTTTCCAGGGTATGCATGGACTACCTTCATCTGGGATGGGTCTCACTTCTAGCTATCCTACTAGGATGTACCCTGACAGCAGAGTATATGGACAGTATGGTCAGTATGGGAACACATTGAAAAGTGGACTCGGTTTTGGATCGAATGTGTACAACTCAAGAAACAATGCAAGGTGGGGAGTTGTGGAAACCAAATACAAGCCCAGGGGGCGTGCAGCTTTTGGTTTTGGCAGTGAGAATCAAGATGGCTTTACTGAGTTGAACAGAGGACCAAGGTCTGGTGGTTTCAAGAACCAGAAACAATTTGGACCAACTGTCACCATTGCTGTGAAGGGCCAGGCCATCCCTTCAGTTGGGAGGCAGGAGAATATTGCTCTTCCAGATAAGAGTCAATTTAACCATGAAGGTTTTCCTGTAACCTACAAGGATGCAAAGTTTTTCGTTATCAAATCGTATAGTGAGGATGATGTCCACAAGAGTATAAAATACAATGTGTGGGCTAGCACTCCTAATGGAAATAAGAAGCTGGATGCTGGATACCGAGAGGCTCAGGAGAAAGACAATGACTGCCCAGTATTCTTGTTTTTCTCTGTAAGTATGTTGCACTGTTATTTTATCAGCTCTCCTTAGCACTCCCTATCTGACCTTAAGCTTGGACTTTAGGTAAACACGAGTGGTCAGTTTGTTGGTGTTGCTGAAATGGTTGGTCCTGTTGACTTTGAGAAGACAGTGGAGTATTGGCAACAAGACAAGTGGAACGGTTGTTTTCCACTCAAGTGGCACATAGTCAAGGATGTGCCTAACAACATCCTAAAGCATATTACCTTGGACAACAATGATAACAAGCCTGTGACAAATAGCCGTGACACGCAAGAGGTATCCTTTCTGAAAGCCAGTATCTATTCTGCTTAATAATCGATAAATTGCATGATAATGCAGTATGGCTCCTTGCGTCACATTCTAATTTACTGCTAATCTTTTTTTCTGGATGCAAACATTCTATCCAGTTAATCATAGGAAATTTAGTTAATGTAATGAACTGTATATTTCCTAATCTTATTTACATCTGCAATGATGACACCATGAGGAACGGCATTCATTATAGTGTGTAAGGTAGACAATCATGCCAGTTTACAATGCCTGGCCATTAAAATATTGATGATTGTAGATACTCTGGGATTGAAATGTTAGATTGATGTATTTTATCAATGTGATTTGATGCCTTTAAAATTATCTTTTGAGTAGCCTACTTATAATAGAGCCAAATGTTATGCATAATACTGCAGGTTAAACTTGAGCAAGGTCTTGAAATGCTGAAGATCTTCAAAGAACATGCTAACAAGACCTCAATTCTGGATGATTTTGGATTTTACGAGAACCGCCAGAAGTTGATGCAGGAAAAGAGAGCTAAGCAGCAACCGCTTCAAGGCCAGGCAAGTAGTTCCATTGCTATTTTTTGTATTTTTGGTAACTATACTTGTAGGAAAGTGTCCAGGTCGGTTGTTATGATGTTCTGATGCCTTCTTGCTATGCATGTTGTCCAGGGAGGTGATGTTTCTCATGAAAAGGGCAAGGATACTGCTAATGGGAAACCCGGGTTGCAGAAACAGGCATTGAGCAATGAAGTTGTTCTTGCTGGGGAAGCAACAAACACCTCCAAACCTGCATCTGAAAGTGGTGTATCAAATGGCAAGTAAATGTGATGTACCTCTTATGGTTGTTACCCTGGCACACAACCAATTGTGGAAATGCTGCATGTGCAGAGCTATCTGCAAGTCAAAGGGTATCGATTGCTCAAGATTTATAAGACTTGAGGAACAGTGTGGCTGGTTATTAGCGTCTTGCAGCGTTAGGTTTCAAGATATAGCTTGTGACATCGGGGTTTATGCACCCTTGCTCATTTTTTCCTTATTATTTTGGTTTAGCTTTATAATTGTTCGCAAAACAACCAATTTTCAATACATCTGGGTAACATTAAGGTAGTTTTTTGGTGTGTTGCTACTAGCCGGAGAAAGCAATAAAACAAGAAGACTGGGGGTTTTAAGAATTATTGTTATGCATTGTATAATTATGCAGTTTTTGTTTGAAGATGTAACGAAAATTTGGAGTTATCATATACGGATGACAACATGTGGGATGAATATACGTTCGGGATGACTGCCAGGAGCATCTGCGTGGTTTGCGTTGGTTGCGGGCGTCTCAACAACTGGAAGGCCAAATGAGAAGCGCATTCAAAATTTTTGCTCATAATCCACTAGGGTGTTAAAAGGGTTTGGCTCACGGCCTTTTCACAAACTATAAATTGTTTCATATTTTATGTTAGTCTAAATATAATTAGAAATTTGATTTTAATTTGATCAGATCCTCTCCACCACAGCTACTTCATTTTTTTCCGATCCGTTACTAGTTTTATAATCCCCGTGGCCCAATTCATAGAGTTCAGTTCAGTCAGAGAGAGCGAGAGGAGCACAAATATGGCACTTCATCACGCCAAAAAGGATGAGATTTTTATACTACTACCTTTGTTCTAAAATTGTTGTGAAAGTAATTCTAAAAAACCTATGTTAAAGTAATGAAATATATTTTTAATGTTAGTTGTATAGATGTGTCAATAATAACTGGAGTATCAAACCATGAAAAAAATATTGTAATTATTTCAACATAGTTTTTGTGCCAGTTATTTTCAAGCAAAAAATTGAGCTTCAAATTCAACTTATATGACAAGTAACAGAGGAAAAAAAAAGAAACTTCAACCGGAGGTGAATCGTAGCAACATCAGTTGTTTGGGGAGTAAATCAAGCAGATATAATGAATTGTTCGGATGAGTAAAATGGACTTCTCCCGTCAGAAAATGCTTTGTAGTTGTGAAATGTTCATTGGTTCTTCTGACAAAATAATGATTTTGCATTGTTGCATTGGATGTCAGTACAGCGATTCTTATCAGCATTTCACTATGAACATGATTCCCAGAACATGTTAAACCACTGCGGTTGCTACATTTGCGATCTTATATATCTATCAACGTCCTAATATTTGCAAGCCACATCTGCGCGCACTAGAGGTGACGATCCAGGATCCATTCTCCCAGGGCCGGGCCTAAAGATTCGGGTTGCGCAGGAATTGACCCCCATGCCATGTGTCTCCGGGCCGCAGCACGACGGGTTCCAGCATGGCCGGACCTGCCACCACGAAGGCGTACTTGCCGTACCACTGGTACTTGGATCCTGGGCTGAAGACGTACAGCTCCTCGAATCCCCTTCTCTGCAAGCAAATCGAGTTTCTCCTGCCCTGCAATTTCGCGTAAGAACTTGCATCACTCTCGATCCTCCAATTGTACTCCTACAAGAACGCTTGCAATTCGCATAAAAAAAAAGTTTTTACCCTGTCAAGAATGGTGAATTCCCTGGGCGCCTGGCTGTAAACCCGGCACATCTCCTCCGTCATGTGCTTGTAGTCGTCGTCCTCCTCGCCGTCGGGCTCGTCCGCCGTGCCAGCACGCCCGCGGATGCCGGAGAGCACCATGTCGAAGCCTCTGTTGGCCCAGCGGTGCGGGCCCTTCCCCTCCACGGACTGCCGCGCGGCCCTGTAGTCCGGAGGGATGATGCTGAACTCGGATAAAGAGGGCTCGACGCTCCGGTAGTCGGAGCCTTGGAGTCCCAGCGCGTAGGTGGCGTCCGGGGTGCTCACGCGCAGGTGGTTGGATATGGCGCACGACAGCGCCACCGGTGACGGAGAGGCCGCGCTGTTCGTCGCAGAGAGCTCCGTCGCCAGTGCCTCCGGGTGCAGTGTAACAACGCACCGCGCCTGCGCCGCGTTCCCCGGCGCCACTGCCGCGAGCTCGATCTGCAAGGAAACGCATTGTGTCATGACTCATGACTCAAAGTGATCGAGGCGGCGTGGGCGTGCGTACCTCGATGGAGCTCGTGGGGTTCCCGCGGACGTCGCGGAGCGACCACGCTCCGCTCGGCGACCACCCACCTCCAGCGCAGGCGAAGCGGAGGTCCACGGCCGCGCCGCCGCGGATGACGGCGCGCCCGCCGGGACCCTCGGCGACGTTGGTGTGTAGCACCTCGGTGACGGTGCCGTGCCACATGGCGGGCTTGTAGGACGTGACGAGCCCACTCGGGAGCAGGACGTGCGCGACGCTGCCGTTGCTCAGCGCCATCTTGACGGCGCAGGAGCCGCCGACGGGCTCGAAGACGACGCCGTGGCCCGAGAACTCCGCGGCCAGGTACTCCATGTTGACGGGGGCCGGACCGGCCGCCGCTTCTTCCGCCGACGTCGCCGGAGCCACCGCGCGCGCCTGAGGGGCTGCGCTCGCGAGGCGCGCCTTCCTCTGGTTGCCGCCGAGCTTGGGGGCGTGGCACATGGCGATGCGCTGCCTCCTTGAGCTGCGGAGGGGGGTCGGAGTGGCGTGGGGAGCCACAGCGGCAGCAGGAGCGTAGAAAGCCGCCATGGACGATTCTTGCTGGAATATGTGAGCGGCAGTGTAGCGTAGCTCGCCTTATCTGCAGGTTTTGCAGTCAGCTGCTGCTACCCGAGAGGCTAGGAAAATGTCTCTTTCTTGAAGAAACCCAACCCAGCCCTTTTGTCCCTCCACCGTAGGATATTTTCCGGATATATTTGACCATCCTGATAACTTAAATTTTCTTCAAAAGACTCATAGTCGTATTTTGTACTCCCTCTGCCATTTTAACTAGTGACTTTAGAACAATAAATTTAAATTCAAAATTAATCTAACCGGCGTTTGTATTCTTGGGATTACAAGGTGTGATAGGGAAATAGCAATGAGATAGAAGATCCGAACTTTTATTTCTTCATATCATTAAACCTCAACCCTTCGTAAATTTTTCATTTCTAATCTCATGATTCTCATCTTCTACTAGTCAAACACCGTGTGTTGCTTAATACTGCTACTAATAATAATCGGATCGAGTAGTATTTACTTTTTTATTTTCTTTGTGGAGTTATTCCCTTTGGTCTTGTAGACGGATTCGTTCGATCAAATGGCCTGTCTTGCTGTTTGTTGTGATATTTCAGCCCTTCGTATCATTAGGTGCAGAGCGTCTCCAAGAAATTGAGGCCCAGTTCAAAATAAAAAACGTGGCTCTAAAATTTAGTAATTAAAAATTATTTAATTATTCATGTAAATATAAAATATAATTTATTATAGTATTAGAAATATACCAACCACTAAGTCCCCGTTTGGAACACCATTCCTTTTTATTTTTTGTGAAATTAAACTTATTCCTATAAATTTACTGTAAGATTTCTATGAAATTTCATCATTTCAAACGGAGCCTTAAAAAAAAGTTAAATGTTGAACTCACAATGACGCTAATCAACATTCACTTATGTAATTTGATATTCAAAATTATGTTGAGGCCTCCTTTGGAACGCATGATTTTTACAATAATTGTATAGGACTTTTAAAAAAAATAGTTCATTTTCATAGAAAAAACGTAAAAAACATAAAAAATTTCTCATTCCAAAAAAGGCATGAAACTTTTTCAAAAAAAAAAATTCATGCGTTCCAAAGGAGTCCAGATGCATAGTTTTTTTGTCTGATTCTTCACAAAGTTAGGAATTAAGGGCCTTAACATTTTGTGGCCCTGTGCGGCTGGCCACCTTGCCCCGGCCCCGCGACGGCCTTGGGTGCACATAAGATGCACTAAACAGCGTGGAAGTAGGAGCGAATTGTGGTAGACCGGTTTGGAATGCAAGAAAATAATTTTCCTCTATTTTTATAATTTTTTTATAAAATTGAATTAATTTCTATAAAATTTTTGTGAAATTACAGGATTTCAAAACGAAACCTTAGGCAGAAGCGGTCAAAAGCTACTGGATGAGTTTACCAGCACATGGAAGTGTTAGCACCAACGTTGCTGACACATGCTTCTTGATTTTCCGATGCAACGATGGCGATGATCATGGTTCATCAGACTGACGGTTGAAGACCACGGATTTAGTTAATTTTGCATAACAATGCTGGTGCTCCGACCGACATCCTGCAGCAGTTGACAATGTTTGACATGAGTGAAAACCTGAAATTCCAGACGTCGCAAAAAAAAAAGAGAATAATCAGAAGAAAAAAATTCTGGCATTCTGGATATCAGTACTGCTGTTCGACGGTCAGGATTCTCTTCCTTCCATCCGACGGTTCTCAAGAATCGCTGGCGTGGGATGACAATTGACATCAACGCAAGAAATCGTTCTAATTTATAGACAGTATTCATCACTTCTACTACTTGAATTTGAGCTGTCGTATCATTTGCTTACCAGCAAATATATCCTAATGAAAAGATTCGCTGAGCAGTATAGTACAGATTTTGCTAATCTGCTCCCAGAGTTGTATAGGCTTTATAACTAAGCTCGTCATGTGCTCTGTTCTTTCTCTCTAGAACATTCCAATGCCATAAACAATGGTCATTTCGACGGAGTGGTTTAGACGCTTGAAATCAAATATACTACAAATTTAAAAACGGAGTCACAGAATTTGACCAAACGCATTTTCTTCTACACCTATTATCAAAGCACAATTATTCTTAATAAATATTACTCCCTCTATTTCTTTTTACCTATCATTCTAAGTATAACTGCGAGAATTAAAAAAATAAAAAAGTTGAAATATATTGAAAATGGGAAAAAAATAAAGATATAAACACTTTGTAAACAGAAAAATCTATATTGAAAAATGAAAATAATAAGTAAATAAAAAATATATAGACCTTAAAATAACAACTAACTGGGGACGAAGCAGTACAACAGTTATCCCGTGCATAATCTTCGCAGATGTCTGTATGTTCATGGAGAAACATTTGGTAGCCTGTCTTCTCAAAACTGAAGATTAGTTTCTTAATCAAATCCCTAACAAAAAATATTTTCTTTTCAATTAAAAAGACCGTTCATATTTTCATTCGCAGGCGGCGTCCAGAAAAGCGCAGAAAATAATAAAACCGGCGCTCGCTCGGTGCGCAGTCGCAGGGGAGGCAACCTGGCAAAGGCTGCGAGAGGTACGAGCGCCACCGCCACCAGAGAAAAGCCAGCGCCAAAACCCTAGCTGCTCCTGCGCGCGCCACCTCCCACCCAGATCCGGGCCACCCCCGCGATGGCGGAGGCGGAGTCGCCGTCGAGGCGGCGGGCGGAGGAGGAAGAGGGGGGCGCGAGGGGGAAGGGCGAGGCGGAGGACGACGTGGAGAGCAGCGACTACACGTCGGAGGACGAGGGCACGGAGGACTACCGCCGCGGCGGATACCACGCCGTCCGCGTCGGCGACACCTTCAAGCAGGGCGCGTACGTCGTGCAATCTAAGCTCGGATGGGGCCACTTCTCTACCGTCTGGCTCGCCTGGGACACCGCCCACTCCGTGCGTGCCTAATCGAAAATCCCTCACCTCGGAATTTTCTTGTTCAATTCCAAGATTCACTTCGTGGTATTATGATCCAATAAAGGTCCATCTGGATGCGGCTCGTCTAGTAGCTTGTTGCGGCGGTTTGTTTGTGCCCACCAACCGTTCGTTCTTTTTGGTTGCCTTCGAAGACTCTAGAATTGATAGATTCACTACTGTTCTATTCGCGTTTCCAACTGTCCTAGAGAATTGTATTCCCATTTTTTAATATCTCTTCTGGTCTGTGCTCTAGAGATTCAGGCTGCATCCGTCTAATCAATGTTTCTGAATTTGCTGCTTCTACGTGCAGAGATATGTTGCCCTGAAGGTGCAGAAGAGCGCGCAACACTACACGGAAGCAGCCATGGATGAAATCAAGATCTTGAAGCAGATTGCTGATGGTGACCCTGATGACTCCCAGTGTGTCGTTAAGCTTCTCGACCATTTCAAGCACTCAGGACCTAACGGAAACCATGCGTGCATGGTGTTTGAGTTTCTTGGTGATAACTTGCTCACCCTGATAAAGTACACAAACCACCGTGGAATGCCACTTCCGATGGTCAAGGAGATATGTCGCCATGTGCTCGTCGGCCTTGATTACCTCCACCGCTCGCTTTCTATTATTCACACTGACCTTAAACCTGAGAACATATTGCTCGAGTCCACCATTGACCCCTCAAAAGATCCCCGGAAATCTGGTGTGCCCTTGGTTCTACCTTCTGCAAAGACAGATGAGCCACCCTCAAAGGCGCCAGCACCATCAACCAATGGTGGCCTCACGAAGAACCAGAAGAAGAAGATCAGGAGGAAAGCCAAACGTGCAGTTGCTGCAACTTCAGAAGGCACTGGTGCTGTGGCATCTGCTGACACAGATGGGTCAGACGATAGAGGAGATTTGGGTACAGCAAATGAGGGCAGTCCTGGCCAGGACGGAGACAAGAAAAGAGCAGCAGGAGATAGACAGGGCAGCAAAGGGGTTAAGAAGAAGATGGCAATGGAGGCTGATTTAAAATGCAAGCTGGTGGACTTCGGAAATGCTTGTTGGACATACAAGCAATTCACGAGTGATATACAAACAAGGCAATATAGATGTCCTGAGGTGATACTTGGCTCCAAGTATTCTACCTCTGCTGACCTGTGGTCCTTTGCATGCATCTGCTTTGAGCTTGCCACGGGGGATGTGCTGTTTGATCCGCATAGTGGTGACAATTTTGACCGGGATGAGGTATGCCTATTTGTTTTCTTGCTAAGATTTCAAACCTGCCCATACATTTTGTGGAGTATCACCTAAAAATTTAACTGAAAGTTTATTATCAATAAACATGTAAATTGTGAAAAGTCATTTGGCATGGTCAGGATATTTATTTTCTTCTCAAACCATCCAAGAAATAAAAGCTTTCCATGCTGAGCCCTTCCAAAATTCTAGTCATTATGTTGATTACTTCTGCTCATAACTCACAACCAATCATGGAACTAAAAGGGTAATGTGGTTAGGTAGAAGCTACTGTTTGTTCTTTTATGATCGGGTTGAACATTGGCTGTCCTGGAAAATGAAAAATAACTGCAATGGAATTATAACTCTGATAAATTTGGAGAATATGTTATATGGTATTGCCTTTCTTTTTTTATCTTTGTGAAAAGCCACATTGTTTTTGAGGTTGTTGTGTATTTTGCCATATATATATATATATATATCTGTGTGTGTGTGTGGACACCTTACCAATTCTCCTTCATGTAGATATCCTTTCTGTTTGGATATATCTGTTAAAACACAACTTTTGCCCCTTCACATCACCACTAGTGTGATCTGGGATAGTCTAGCAAGTTCCTTCTGCTAATGTTTTATGATGATGCCGTAGCCAATATCGTGTAAAAAACTGGAATGGTGGTAACTGATGCCTGTGGGCATAAGCAAAATATCTGTTCGAATACTTACTTTCTTAGATCATTCTTGAGCTAAGAAAGTTGTCGTGAATTAAAAATGGGAGGTACTAATTTTTCACACAAATCTGTAATATAAAATTGTTGCAGTTGAGCTCATGTTGTTATTGACTTTTAAAATGCTACATGCCTACACGTTCCTTTTGCACCCCTGCCAGTGTTCAAAAATTCAGGAGATTTAATATTTGGTAGCTGTTAAGTTTGTTCACAACAAGATTGTACAGCCGCAGAACTTATTATTCTTTTCATCTTAATTCATTTTACCACAAATCTAAAGATTCTGAACAACCTTTTCCCATTATCAGTGCTTACTAATATTTGAAGATGCAGCCATTTACTCTAACGTTCCTTTTTTTAAGTAGATATTACTAGATAATATTGTTAGACCATTTTTTTTGGTACCCCTTTTCAGTTTTGGGTTATTTGAAACTTGAATTATGAAGTAGTCAGACTTATCCACCACTCATCCATTATGAAGGAAACACTTGCAGTAGACATTTTTGAGAACATAAGAATCGAAGTCTTCTGTGCAATAATAGCATTTTCTCACAAAGTGATGTCAAAGATTCTGACTGTCGAAATTAGAGCAAGCTATGTTAGATGCTAAGCACATAGAGCGAAGTTAGTTCCTTGCAACGTTTACTGAAAATTGATTTCGTTGCCTGATCATTGCCTCTGTACTTCTGTGCTCTGCTTTAACTTTTCTGGGAGCTGAAAATATTTTGGTACTTTGACCCCGTGATACAAGATAAAAGTTTTAATTGCTTGGGTTATGAACCAAACTCTGAACATTTTACATGGTTTATACCTCAATGTTTTGGGGGGATCTACCGCTAAATCCCTACTACTCCTTATGTTTTAAAATCACTAGTGGATTTCTATAGTTGAGCTAAGTATGTGCCTTTTAGGAGGCACCATATGCAATTAAGATGGGTGATTATCAAAATTGAGACATTATTTTAGTTATCTTTTGCAGCATTAGATTGCCATAATTTTTTTCATAATATATCTGACTCGTTAAAGATTGTTTATTCTGAGCTCTTCTACCTTTTGCAGGATCATCTTGCACTGATGATGGAGCTTCTTGGAATGATGCCTAGAAAGGTATGAGATATTTTGATTGTGATAGCTTTTAAGCAAATGCTGCTAGTGCTCTTAATTATGATATTCACAGCTAATACTTTGATTTGTAGATTGCTTTGGGTGGTCGGTACTCACGAGACTTCTTCAATCGTTATGGGGATTTGAGGCACATACGACGATTGCGGTTCTGGCCTCTCAACAAGGTGCTTTTAGAGAAATATGAGTTTACTGAGAAAAATGCGAACGACATGTCAAATTTCCTTGTTCCAATACTTGACTTTGTCCCTGAAAAACGACCTACGGCTGCTCAATTACTTCAACATCCATGGCTTAATGTTGGTCCCCTTAGACAGCAACCTAAAACCCTGCCAGAATCGTCAGCTGATGGTGTTTCAGAGAAGCAAAGGAAAGACAATGAAGAAAGAGACGCAATGGCAACAGAGATGGGAAACATTGCCATAGACGGAGCTTCTTCATCCAAGGCATCGAGTGATCGTCAAGCAAGTACAAATAAAGCAATTACCCCCTCTAAGAAATGGGATGCTTAGATTCGCAAACTCAATTGGAATACTTGTTTCCTGTCGAGCTGCTTTTTCCTGAATGGAAAACGGGTGCTTCGTTAGGTTTGAAATATATTAGGGATAGCTAGCCAGGGGATATCAGGCCTCTGCACTTGTTTTATGAGGTTGGATGGTCAAGGTTAGAATTGTATGATTGCAGATATCCCAACCCTTCTCTTGAGAACATATTCTTTTGTAAAATTAGAATTTTTGAATTTTTTAAGTCATTTAGGAGTGAACAATTACAATATTCAAGAAAAGGAACCAAGATCAATTTTTACGTTTTATTGTTTAGTATACCTGGGCTGAAAGCAGCCGGGGAAGTTTTGGCTTTGCCTGAGGGATGTACAGTTCTACAGTATATTATCGCTAATTGCTAAGTATGCCTTTCAAGATGCACTCAAAAGGTGAAGTCAACGTTTGTTAAAAAAAAGGGGCCAAGTCAAACAACGGCCGCGCGACGACCTCCGCCCCCGCCTGCGTGCGACCGTCACGAGTCCGGACTCAGCAGGAGACCGCACCGCAACGATGAGGCGGCATGGGCAACAAGACGAGGCGGAGCAGGAGCGCAACGGCAGCGCCGGAGACCCCCCTCCGCCGCCGGCGGCAAGCTCGCTTCTCTCTGTTTCCCTGCGGTCGGACCCCGCTATTCCCGCCCATCTGCTTCCTGCTGCGTAGATGCTCTTTTCCCACCCTCTTTTTTTCCTCCTTCCTGTCCGGCGAGCAAGCAATTGGCAGGTGCTGCGGACAATTGACGCGCATCCCCGCACGTGTGCAGTTCTTGGAGGTGACGTGCCGGAGCTCCGGCAAGGTCCGGCGGTTCGCGGCGGGTACTACGGCCCGATACGCGTTGCACGCCATCAACCGCAAGCTGGAGCCCGGGGCGCCGCCGGCTCTGCACATCGAGGCCGTGAGGGACAGCGAGGAGCCCGTCAGCTTCGGCCCCAGCATGCCGCTCGCCGACTACGGCCGCGGCTGGAGGCTGCAGACCGTCACCGCGCACGACGTGCCCCGGTTCCGTGGGGCGGTGCCGCCGCTGCCCGGCGAGGTACTCTACTCTCAACGGCTGATTTTGATCGGATAGAGGATTCGATCTTTCTTCAGAATCATGATTTGGTGCGTGGAACGGAGGGACAAACAGGTTACCAAAGATTTGCTCGACAGGGTGAACCAGAGGAGCACTGGTATCTATCTCGCAAAGATCTTGCTCGCGATCGTCATCATATTCCTGCTCGGTGGATTATTTACGTATCTGCTTGAGAAGCTCCCCGAAATGATCCAGCTTGTGTCTTCGCCTGTATCTTTGCAAAGCTGAATCTTGGTGTTTGTTTATTTCTGTGTTTTGATAATTGTATCATGTTAATCACAACTTTTTTTTGCCCCGGATGTTAATAGCTGTACTTATTTTAATACAATCTGAGCATCATTGTTTCGTTTGTTTCGTACCCTCGCATCATCTTGCATGCGAAGTTCAGTTTGACGTCGTCTTCTCATGTGACATTTCAATTGAGCAAGCCAATCAACCTCTAGCTGAATAGTTTTTTTTTTCTCGATGAAGATCTACGCATCATTTTATTATTTTATTAAAGAGAAGAGAGACAAAATACAAAGGGCGAGGAGTTATAGCCCCCTCCCAACACACATATATAAACCCAACACCCAAAGACCAACATCTGGGCATACCAGATGCGCCACACCTCTAGACACTAAGGCGAAGGCAACGATCGGGAGAACTATTCCTGTAAACGTGACGCTCCCGGTTTCAAATTTTTGTATGGTGCACAGGATATGAATCCAAATCGTTGGAGCATTGTCGTCCAAATCTGTCTTGAGAAGACGCAAGATAGAAGCACATGGTGGATAGACTCATCTTCTTGGTCACAAAGGGGGCATCCTGCAGGATGTGGCATGTTGAATAGTTCGATAATGTGTTTCTGGTAAAACAATCAGTCGTCAACGACACGAGTGGCTGGAACAATAGCCGCTATCCTTCATAAATCCAAATTTAAAGAAGCCTATTGTACGAAAAAAAGGAGGAACGAATTTCCAATCAACAAAGCCTTCTTCAAAAACGAATGGAGCCTAGCAAGAGCAAGGACCTGCTCTATACAATTTAGGGCCCTTTTGGAACACAGGACTTTCTCAATTTCACAGGAATTCCTGTGATCCAAAGAGGGCCTTAGCATTTCTTTCCATGAGGCACTATACAACAGTTCAAGGGAAGCAGATAAAATACCTATACCCCAACGAAACTCATTTGCTCTATGAGTCAAAAAACTTTGAAGAAGTTTCTGTTTCCTGTATGATCAGTAAATGCCACCATGATCCATCTGCATTCCCTCTTGGCTCTCGAAGACCAAAGCAAACTCCAGCGCAACTACCAGCTGCTATCATCAAATCTGTAATTGCAAGGCCACAATTTTCACCACCCTTATTGGCTCTTAGAGAACATAGGAAATCCAACACAACTGGGAACTGCTATCAGCCATTTACCAGTTTGGTACCTGTGAGGCCACATTTTTCACCAGCTTTCTGGCTCTTGAGATCATTGGAATCCCAATGCAACTATGAGCTCTTATCAGCCTATCACCAGTTTTGTAGCTGTGAGGCCACACTTTTCACCACTGAGTGATAGTTTGTGTGCAAATACCTCTTTGTATTCTCTGAACCAGGTTGCCCCAGCCATTCGTTGTATAATCTTTTCACTATAGGGTTATCAAAGGGGTCTGATATCAATACCTGGCACACAAGATTTGCAGTTAATTGAAGTGCATATAATTGAATAAAAAATAACAATTCTCACAGCTCTGGCAAATGAAATATAGGAAAATAGGATGAAACTCATATGCCCATAATCTATTTGCTACTCAAGATTAAAAGCATAACAGCAAAGTAGAGCCAGAGTATCTGTAAAAAAAAAATCGATTCCAGCCTGAAAATTCCTCCATAGGGAGTCGAACCCAAGAACTGAGAAGTGCTACTACAACCAACTAACCAACTAAGCTAAAGTATTTGCAACTCAAGATTATGCAATTACTCAACAACTATAGCATAGCAGTTCCAATTTTTTTTACCTCTTGTTAAATCTCGTGCTCAGTGCTAAAACATCAACTATTTTGGGACAGGAGTAGCAGAATAGCAACTAGACCATCTAGCCCAATTTCTAAGCTGAATTTAGAAGAATAACAAGTAGACCATCCACCAATATGATGCAAAACAAAGAGATGAATAAAAACAAGGTTGGGACAGAAATACCACATACACAAACAAGTCCCCTTATAAGATCCAAATACATGAATGTAAGATGGGTATAAGAAATGTAAGACCGATAAAAATGTAGCATTTCAGCTAGGAGCTTACATCTTGAGCATACACACTTTCCAATAACTGGATAAGTTCCTTTGCAGATTGGCCTTGTACAGGCTTTATTTGACCTCCCCCATTCAGACAACCTACAAAAGGATAATAAGTGTGTGAAAGAGGATATCCAGATGCTATATTTACAACTCAAGTATCAAAAATATAAAACAACATGTAAAGAAATTTCAAAATACCTGAAGGACATGCCATAACTTCAATAAAGTGGTATTCACATTTTCCCATCTTAATTTTCCTAACAATATTCTGCAGGTTTCTGAATCCATAACAAAGTGCAAATTTCAAGACAGGTTTTCCCTCCACCTGCTAGCACAATCATTTGTAAATTGCTACACACATCCCAGTTTCAAACAACTAAGGTAAAGAAGAATAGGCTCTCAGCAAAGAAAGAGAAAGTATACCTCCAACATAATTTCATGAAAGTCTGTATTTCGCAGTATTTTGAAATCAAGCGGACCCTCTATTTCTGTATTGTAGAGTGCACGAGCTGCATAGCGAAATATTATTTCTGCATAGCCACCAGATCCTCCTGAAACCCCATACAGATTGCCTTCCTCATCAACATTTGTTAGTCTGGTTATAATAAAGCAAAATATATGTTAGTTTTAAATAAATGGTGGTCACAACACCTATTGTGTATTTTGCTAATACCTAGGAAATACATTATTACTTCCAGGATTTTCAAGTGATTAAACCTAAGCTCAGCTATCTTTTGAAGTGGTAGCCAAACAAACTATAACTAACTTTGTAGTAGCTATTCTTGTATTTGATTAGATATTAAATGCATATGATGTCAAGCATAGGATGGACTTACATTCTGTCCAAGGAAGATTCCTCTAGCGTCTTGAAATTGATAGATTTGGACTGCACATAAATACAGGTCAAATTGAGTGTCCCCATAGTTTTTCAAGTTCATCTCATGGAAAAGAATAAGATCAATATTACCTGTATCAACTCTAGCATTTCACCTGTTGTTACTACTGAGTCCACTTCTGCAACTTCTTTACCATCCACAGAGAAAATGAAATCATCCCGGACAGCTTCTAATTTCTTATCATAACAGGGCATCACAGTAACATGATAGACATCATATGTCCTACATAACCCTCAAAAATAAGTTACAATTGAAAGAAAGATTACTGGAAAGTAACTGCACAAAAGCCAGTAAAAGTTTCAAAATAATCACCAGCATAACCATTACTCAAATAAAGGACAGGAAAATTGGAAAATGCTTCAGGTCCGACCTGATGTCCGACTCAAGTACGACTCATAATTGACCTATGTCTATAGTCGTAACAAAATAGTACATGCCAGTCGTACTTATAGCAGTGTTCAAGAAAATAAGGTTCGACCTAGTACTTCCCGCTCAAGCCTTAACACAAACTATCAACAACACTGAGGAAGTGCTCAACAATATTTGACACAAAAAATAATTCAATCACTTTATAGTTTTAGAATTTGGAAAGCATATAATTATTGCCGATTTATAAAGCAAAAAGCTTAAGCATCCAAGAAGATGATTTTTCTTAGGCGTCTATTGATAAAAAAGATTTGAAAAACTTGAAGGCAACTCTTCAATATCTAGATTAGAGGTAAGCAAAAAAACTCACTTAATCCCCAGCTTTTGAACCACATGGTGCTTAATGGCTGCACCAATAACCTGTTGAGGGCTCTTGACAGATGAGATATAAGGTAGGATATATGAACCAAGAGTTTTTTCAGCATAGCATACCCAACCTGCAACCAGAAGAGGCTGTGAGACTTACATATCCTGTGTTGAAAATTAATTCATATTCTTGAGTTAGAGAAAGTCAAATTGTATTTGACTACTATGAAGAACATACAAGATCATTATAGTTGGATCTTAATGTTTCTAGGAGTTGTCAGGCTAGCATGAGTTGTAGTCTAGGTGTTAGAAGAGGTAGTCAAATTGTGCTTAGCTAGCTATATGGCAGCAGTGTTGGAGTTGGTTTTTGCCTTTAGACAGCTGTAGGACAGCTGCAATAGTAGAGGCTTATAACGGTTTGTAACGCCTACATATATGTATGCCTATATGCAATAAAGAGAAGCTTAACAGCCCAAGATGTGAGTTGTGGCTGAGAGCTCCTACCTCCTCCCATTGCCTGGTTTCTAACATCCTGCAAGCTCGACTAGTATTTTATGTTATTTTTCCCAATAAACATATCTACCTGGGCATGCTGATGAAAGCATGGGAACGTTCACTCCAGCTTCTCTGCCACAAGAAAATTGATTTTTCTGATAACGTGAAACAAATTCATTGAAAGCTTCAATAAGGGATACATCTCGACTAGAGCTTGTGTCATAAACAGCCTTTACACCCATCGACTTGAACAAAGTAGTCAGTTTCCTGAGAACCTAAAATTAAAGAATTACATTCTGCATTAGTTGTTGCAATTAAAATGCAATCGTTATGTCTAGTGGTATGACTTGCTTATTGTTTGGACAAAGTAACTTGTGGAAAATGGATATGGGAAATTCTTGTAGTTACCTGTGATTGAGAAAGACCAAAGAATGCAGCTAGCGACGCTCTTGACTGGGGAGACACAGATACAATAACAGTTTTAGTGGAGTTTATCTGACTAATGAAGTCACCCAAACTTTGCTTCTCAAGCATAACCGTCTCTGCTGATGTGATACAACCACTAACATAGAAATGCAATGTTTAGCATTCTAGGGCTTAGTAGGTTATATAATTGAGTCAGAAGTTAAAATTGGTAGACGAACCTGCATGCCAAACAGTCCTTTAGTGAGATCTTCACTGCCTCCTCTGGTGGCTTTGTGCTCACTGTATTTTCCTTTGGTTTGATCTGCAAAACAATAAACAAGCGCGTCAAAAATACGGGAGTGGAAAGGCTATAGATGGGGATTTATTTGGTATCCTCAGCGCCCACAAAGGACAATTTTAGAATTGCAGAGTAATCTTGCTAAACTGAAGGAGCTACTATATTTTTGTTCATGAAAGGGTGCATTTTGCTTCATGATCACTGAAAATATTGGGTAGAAAAATAACTACTATATGGTATACATTCATCTTGACCCAATGTTCTTGGAAAAATTTAATCGGTTCATTAAGACAAAATTTTCTGATGCTACATCTGCAGTCAACACCATTTTCAGTCTCCTCTATTAACTCACACTACAAGCAAACAAAGAGACAAACAATTCCATTTCCCCTCTTTCCTGTCCATTTTTTCCTCCCGTTTATTATATCTAACCGCGCCTGCAGACCGAGCCTTTCTGCTGCGAAAGCACTACAGAGTGATGCCGCACGTCACGAAACCAAACTCCCCCGAGTTCGAAGCGAGTACGGACGTACGCTAACCTGCAGGCGGCGGGAGGCGGCTGTGTTCTTGTTGAGTGAGATGATGCAGTCCTGCGAGGGCGCGATGAAATCGTTGAGATCCGACGCCTGCAGGGCCGGCGAGAACCTGCTCGACGACATCGCCGGTACAGATGGGAGCGGAGAAAGCGAAAATTCGGATGTTTTTTTTTTTTATGAAGCTCGGTGTCGTCACTAGTGACGCGTGTGGCCAGTGGAGTCAAGAGAGACAACTGCTGTTCTGCTCCTGCTCTTGCTACTGCTGCGGCGCCAGCGTTGGGGAAGCAGAGGGGCTCGCGCGGCGGTGAGCTCGTCTGCGACTGCCCTTCGAGGATTGGGCTGAAAGATTTTTTCGGCTGAAAGATTTTTTCGGCCCCATCAGCGTGGGTTTTGGGCATTGGGCTTTCCGGTGTGGTCAAATGGACCAACACGAATTTCTCTTTCCGCGAGATGTTCCCCAACCGTTCCACGTGAATTCAAGCACGAACACCTTTTGTCACCATTCCGTCGTGAAGAGCAGAGAGCGATCGCGCGGGCCTAACCGCCAACACATGCTCCTACCTAATCACCATCGTCCACGACGCGGCAAACAAATCACATCGACGGCCCCACCGCGCCCGTCAGATCAGATGGCCAACGGCCCATAAATAAACCGATAGCGCTTGGTTTCTAATCTAACAAAATTATATATAAAAAAAAAATTGGTTTGACAGGTCAGAAGAGATGGCGCCGTCGCCTAGCAAAGTGCTTAACTCAGCAGCCAGCATGTCGTCCAAGTATGACTCAACCACGCGAGATTACCCTTCTGCCTCTTCGTCATCGCGAGGGCTTTCACGCCTAACCGCTCTTCCGAGGGTAGGAATGGTCTTTCATTAATGAGTAGGGAGGGAGAGTTTGTTCGTTTTCGTTATTAATTTTCCCTCGGCCACCGAGGCAGCCAGCAGCTCAAGAAAAGTAGCAGCAGCAACCCGAGGCAGCGGCGGCGACGAGCGACCAACCGGACCGGACCACGCCATTGCCAATCGCCCCAGCGCCTCGGAGACCCGCGTCTTCATCTTCTCCCGCCGCGCTGCGGGTTCTCTCTCTCGTGCAGCGCCGATTCTCGTGCGGTGCCATGGAGGTCAGCGTTTCTTTGTTTCCTTGTTTGGTGGCGGCGGATGCTGGTTTTAGGGGGCGGTCCTGGTGACGGGTTCGGTTGCCTTGGAGTGCAGGAGGGTGGGAAGAGGGCGGCGGTGAGGACGGTGCGGGTGCGGAACATCTCAGATCTGGCGACGGAGCGGGAGGTGCGCGAGTTCTTCTCCTTCACCGGCGAAATCGAGCACGTCGACCTCAGATTGTGAGCGGCTATCGGGTTCTCTTGTTGCTTGTTCGGTTACAGCAATTGCGTATTTCCTTTATCATCACCCGGTCTACCTGCATTGTGATTTTGGGCTACGATTGGTGGCTGGCAGTGATGGGGTGGCGACGGGGAGGACGGCCTACGTCACGTTCAGGGATCCCAAGGCCCTTGAGATTGCCCTGCTTCTATCGGTATGGCTTATTGCATTAACTGATTTGATGCACTATAAGGGGGGATCTCTTGGTTATTTAAGTGCGGTGTTTTTTGGATTGGCGAGGCGAATGTAGTTTTTGTAGGCTGCCGCTGTCAGTAGTGAAGTAGGTACAAGTTGCTGTTATGTTGGGGTTGTGCAGCTGCACTAGTAAGCCATTTTTTTGTGTCAGTTTCTATTGATGTCATGGTATGTAGGGATTGAAACAACTGGTATGTGTTTTGGATCTTCTTTTGAATAGCATAGAAGGATGCATGGCCTGTTCTAAATCAGTATTCAGTCATCACGAAATAGAAAATTTGTGCACATATGTTATTCGTTATGGCCTTGGTTGTATTGGAGCTCTGTCTCAGAATATGAGGATCATCGCACATGCTAAATTCTCGAATCGTCTTTTCACTGAAAAATATTGCAGTTTTATTGTTTAAATTTCTTTGAACATAGGCCATGTGCTTCATTCTGTCATTCACTGGCAATCAAATGATGGCAAAGAGCGTCAGTGCCATCATAAATCCTTTGTCAAATCATAGGATTCTACTGAGTTTGACCATGGAGGAATTAATAAGAGAAGAAAAAAAGCTCATTGATTTTTTTATTCCTGCTTTGATTGGCTTAGATCTGAGATGAATACCTTATTAGGGTTACAACTGTAACTCTTTGACTTTTTATTCTGTTTGCCATTTATATTTAATAAACATTCCAGTTATTTCTTCATGTGAAACGTGCCATATCAATCGTAACATAATTATTTCAAATTGTGTGTTGCTACAATGGACAAGGCTCTTCCAGTTTCTATGTTTTTAGAACAAAATTATCTGCACTGTTTATGGGCTTCATTATGTTTTGCACCTCACTGTGTTACCTAAATAGATCTATAGTCACAAATGAAATAAGTCTTTCTTTCTTAATTATGCCATGAAACAATATTCCTTATTTTACCTTTTCGCAGGGAGCAACAATTGTGGATCAAATCGTCAACATAACGGCTGCTGAGGATTACATCTACATCCCTGTTACTGAACAGGTATGTTAACTAATTTATGTTCCACAAATGTGATTGATTTATGTTGATCCTTTTTCTCATAGGGTAATGATTCTGAAATCATGCAGCAACTGGTGATCAATGATGCAACTAGTACCAGTCCAGCTCGAGCTGCAGATTTTGAGCACCCCACAGAGGTACCTTTTATTCTATGAGCACTTTTAGTTATCTTCACCCAGATTAGTAACATCACCAGTGTCCCATGACCAGAGGGTCGATGCTAAGGATCAGCAATTAAGCACGACATCTTGTTGTTTTTATAATAAAATGATAATTACACAACATTTATACAGCCTGACCCACATGGTGAGGGGGAAAAAGCCTATCTGCATGTACGTAATTGTAGTGCATGGTGAATTATGCATGTCAATTGTCTCAAATGCTTCTTGTCCTCCATATAGGCGGCCAATGCCAGTCCCAATAGGCACGTCTACGTCAGCAAGGCCCATGGTGTCATTACAAGTGTTATTGCAAGGAGCTCAGCGATGAGACAAGATGCTATGAACAAGGCTAAAGCATTTGACGAGAAACATCAATTGAGGGCTAATGCATCGGCAAGGATCAGTTCCTTTGATAAGCGTGTTGGCCTTTCAGAGAAAATAAACAATGGGGTGTCGGTTGTAAACGAGAAGGTGAAATCTGTGGACCAAAGGTTACAGGTTTCTGATAAAACAATGGCTGCATTGCTAGCTGCAGAACGCAAGCTAAATGATACAGGCTCTGCTGTGAAAACCAACAGGTATCATCGCATTTGTTTTTGTGATTTTGTCAATGCTCAAATAATCAGTTTGTATATACTGTACAAATGAGCTAAAATATCTCGATGGATTTTGTACTTTGATACTTTCATTATATCGTGCACATTCGAAGTAAACAGCCATCTTTTTCCAGTATGAATTCCATTTTTCTATTGCTGATCTGTTCAATTATTTCTGCCTGCCAGATATGTGTCTGCTGGAACAAGCTGGCTGAATGGTGCTTTTAGCAAGGTTGCCAAGGCTGGTCATGTAGCTGGCTCAAGGACTAGAGAGAAGTTCCAAATAGCTGTGTCAAATCTAACAGCAAAAGTATGTGATCACTTATAATTTATTAATGCCGCTTACCACTTGGTAAAAATTCATGACTGAAAATTAAGTAGGCTATCCACTCATGTGACAAATTTACATAGTTGTAATCCACAATTTTTCCTTTTGAAAAATTTAAACTAGGACTAAATGAAGTACAGAAAGAGTATGAAGTTACATTATACCGAAGGCTGATACATTTATAGCCAGATATATCTTTGATAGTAAGTCATTGATACATTTATGGCCTGCATGCAGCACAATTTGTTTCCATTAGTGGATGCTCTCTTTTCCTAAACATAATCAACTGAACATCATATATAGTTACAAATTGTAGAGTCAGCCCTGATCATTTGATGACAATATCAAAGAGATTGCCATTTCAATTACTCTCAATCAAACAAACCTTGGTTAACATAATCATGACAAATATCAAGGATTAAAGCTCAATGTGGAACTAGTGGAAAGTGCTGGAACAATTTATTTGTTTGGCTGTGGAGTTTTATATATCCATGCTGTACAGATATGGCATACGAGACAAATTTGCGAACCATGACACTGCAAGACACTGCCTTCATTAGCTTTGGGTAATCCTAAGGGCCATTGACACAGCAGGAAAGAAGTCACATAAATTCTGAGAATAAATTTGCATTTTGCAAATACTACGCCACTGAATTTTATACATCCCTTTGTGAAATATGCTCCAATTATGAATAATTGTTTTTAAGATATATGATAATTTTTTGCATTGCATGCTCCAATTTAACATTGTTTTATTCTTTTTTTCCTCCTGAAATAGGGCCCTGCTGTTGTTGCTTGAGCTTGCTATGCTGATTGTGGAAGCTCTTCTTCCTGGCAAAATGTATTGGAAGTCCTTGAGGAAACACCTTGCCTTCATTGTATCGACAAAGTGCGGAAATTAGTTGATCATATCATTGTTTCCTTTTTCATTGGGGAGGCTGACTTTTCAGTGATTAATGAGTTTTGGTATATAGAGGAGCTAAGATTTTGGGAGTTTAGAGTTACATTTTTTGTAGTGTTCATGATTGATTATAGGTGATAGTGGCATTCTATTGATTGTATGTGAAATCTAAATCTTCTTTGATATCTGCTTCTTCCAAAACTTCTTAGTCCAGTTGAGAAATTTGAAACTCACAGTTCTGGAATGTCTGTGCTTATATAACCTGTTATGTTCACATCTTGATGTGCCATGTGGTGGAATTCGACCCAAATGGCTTTTGTAATGGAAGCTTGTAATACAAACTAGCATTTTTGTGCACAAATCTATGTAATGTATTTGCAATATTTGGACCAGGAACACAAAACGTCGGGTCCAATCACTTAAATAGCCCTTCATCTGACAATAAAACTCAAAAAGTACTACCTGACCAAAACGCAACACAGACCAGGCCCGCTAGGAACACATGACAAACATAGCCCACAACATATGCCCGCTTAATTGCTACCCAATGGACACAAAATGTGTCAGATGAAATCCAATTCTCAGTTAACTGGAATCAACATTGTTTAAATGACTCCAAAAGTCACCGCGGTTACCATTTTTAGTCGATTGGGGCATTGCTCTATGGTGGGTTAAGGCTTCCTAACCCCCGAGCGTCGCATGGCAGGCAGGGCACGCACGCGCCGCCGCGGCGCGCCTTGCTCGATTCCAAACGCCAGATCTCAGTGCGGGTCTGCATGATTGCACGCGCGCCCGCTGGGCCCCGCGCAGGGTTCACAAAACCACGGAAAATCGGTTAGTTTTTACGGTTTTTGAACTTATTGCTGCGGTGCGGTTTTATCACGACCAGTTTTCGTTTTAAAATTTTTTAAAAATTTGAAAAATTAAAAAAAATTGTAATACCGAAAATCGTTAAAACCGCTCGGCTTACGATTAAAACAGGTGAGTTTCAAATTTTGAAATTTAAAACTATAAAAACCGAAGAAACCGATCGACTAACCGTTAAAACCGCTTGGCTAACCAATGAAACCGAACAGTTTATTGTAATAGTTCGTTCAAATTTTAAATTTTCGATTTAAAACGATTTGACACCAGTTTTTACGATTTTTACGATTTTTATTAAATCAGTCTCGATTGATTTTAGCTGTTCAAACAAAATCAAACCCTGGCCACGCGTTGGTTGGCTACATGCGGATCTGCCTGGTTGGGCTGTCCCAGTCGTCCGCGCTTTTTCCTTTACCAGCGAGACGGGTCACTCAAGGACATCAACTAAAAGACGGGCCCCAGATCTGAGTGCTCTTGCAGCCTGGAATGTTCTCTTGGTCCACGACGTCCTCGAGTAGGCCGGGCGAGCTGTAGTGCGTCCAGCGAGTCGCTCCGAGTCTTCTTCCTACGAGCAGAACAGCAGTGATCGATGGTGCCCGCTGCCTTCGCGTGCCGTGCCCCAGACGGGCCCAACTGGCAAACTCCTCGTTCGTCTTGCAGCAGCCAGCAGGCAGGACTGCGGTCAGTAATAACAGCCAAGTGGGATGAAATTGATACCGGTAGAGCAGCTCACGCAAACCGCTTGATTAGGTTCATCATCAGTATCCTCACGTCCGTCATAATGGCGCCGACACACGTTCCTGATGACGAGCATTCAAGCCCGAACAGGAGCACGTACTCCACTCCGCACCGGCCGGCGGCCGCCGTACGTATGCGCCGGAGCCCGCCCGACCAGCGCAACGAATAAACTCCCCCGCGCGCACACGCATCCGTAGTAGGAGAAGCGCCATACCTCTCCCGATCGATTCCGCTCGCCAGGTTTTCCCCAGGCCATCGCACACGGCGCGGAGGAACGAAAGGACCCATCGGTGCCGTGCCGCCCGCCGCGTTTGTTTTCCCCTCGCCTCTGCGGTGCGGTCCGGGCTTGCCGACCGTGGCCCAGGCCTCGCTGGACGACGGGGCCTGCAGCGCGTGCATGCGCGGTTGCTGCTGCTGTTATTACCTGTTCGTTCACCTAACCCAGCGCCGGCAATGGCCGGCACCGTTTTGAGTTTCAACACTCCACAGTGTTTCTACATGCCCGGTCCGAACTGGCCTGCTGTTCGTCGTCGTTTACACTGCGTCCCGCACTACACGCCCTGGTCCCAATGGCGGCTATCTCGCAGCAAATTGACAGTTTCTTACTGGTCAGGGACTGGAAAATATTGGTACGTCGCCGGCGTCCGCCACGGCGCCGCTACCTAAACCCCTCGTCTCCTTGCGGTCGATCGCAGGCAAACTCACGACGATGCGTGGGGCATCTTCTCTCGTTTAATTACGGTTCCGGCCGTCGTCAGAACCAGCGCGTGATCTGGATCTCGGTCACACGCACACACACGTTCGCCGGTGGTTAAAAACGCGATCCGGATCTCATCTCCCTCTCGTGCTCCGTGATCTCACGTCTGTATGGGGCCGCTGGCGATGAGGCGTGGGCCGGGAGGACACGTGCTAGCGAGTCAAGTTGTAGGCCGGACGGGTATGTTACGACATTATTAACCGCGAGATTTTACAGTAAACCGTTACTCCCATCGTTCAATAAAAAAAATATGTGAGTATTGTGAAAATCTAATAATTTACTCATTCAACTCACAATTTATCACTCTATTATTATTTATACATTTAATTTTAAATATTATTGATTTTAAAGTCATAGTTTTAACTTATTCTATCTATATGCGTGAATTTAAAGTCGAACTCTAGAATTAAAACCTCATGTTCACACTATAAAATTTCAACAAAATTCACTAAAATTTGATGGAGAATATTTTAAACAATAATGAGTTTCTTTGTGCAAATTAGTAAAAATAGAAGAAATATAATAATGTTACGGACTTTTGCTAGTTGTTGCGAACGTATTCGCTTATCCAGTTGGCTTAGTGAAAAGATTATTGTTAAAACGTGAATAAAATAACATTAATCCACAAGTCACTAATATATATTTTATAGAGAAAAATGTGAGTTTACAAAAATACCCGGCTCACTTGCATCTAACTAGCGAGGTGTCGCGATTATTGCCCCATCTTGCACTTGCCGGCGCAACGCATCCACCGGTATCGATTGACCTTCTGGCTACGTGTATTCTCCTTTGCGGCTGCACGCGCATGCGCATCTGAGTCTGAGCGAGTACACGCCGTTGCGGTCATGGCCACTGAAAACTTCAGTGTCGTTTGAGATATGAAAAGGATCTCTGCACGAAGACTGACGTGTCTAAGCCTCGTGCATGTAAACCAAGCTACTCCTACGAGCTCTTCATCACGGAAAACTATTACAAACCCTATAAAAAACTATCAAAAAAAGTCTTCACGCATGATATGTTATGGCGTTGGTGTACTTTGAATTCTTCACTGCTTGATGTTGACATACTCCTGCTACTCGAAGTACAAGTATTTTCAAATTTCGGATCCTCTTGGTCGACGCTCCTGCACGACACTTGGACGCGCGCCTATCAATATCGTTCCCCCCAACAAACGGTACAAGTATACTCCGCTTTTTTTGAATTCTCTACTCCTGCGTGGGAATTCGGAGCAGCCGTCCACTTCCAGATGGACCGTTGTTTAGGAAGCGTATTACCCGACACCGGCAACGTGCCAACGTCTCTTTTCGCAGCGTAACCACTGATTAATCCCTGCACCGCACCTTGTTAGCCGGATCGCCAATTGGCGTATAGGAGTGAGTATTTTGGTAGAGCGAGCCGTATCCGTAGTTTATGGGGTACGGTTGACCCAAGCAAGACGTTTGCCGGGAAGAGAAAACAAACGGGAAAGCGGTCGCGAGTCCCGAGCTCAGATCACGCGTCCACCCCGCAGAAGAAAAACAGCAAAGCGAACACGTCACTAGCCCGTGTCTTAAGGTGAAATCTGACTTACACGTGAGCCCGATAGGAGCAACTGATACGTGACCCCATGTGTCAGTTGCTTAGTGTAGTGACGTGTGCGTAAGTTCAGGACCGGTCCCCGCGGCTGGGAACCCGGCATGGTCAAATTTACGGTCGCGCCGGCATTTGCCCGCCGTAGATTCTCTCTCTAAACTCTGGTGAAAGGAGAGAAAAAAAAGGCTGCGAGTAAAGGCGGGCAGCGACAGTGAGGACGAGTGCAATAAAGCCACTGCCCTGGTCGCCAGCCGCCTCCGCCCCGCCCGGCTCAGCCTCCCGCTTCCCCGCGCGCGCTGCCCAGTCGCTCGCCGACGCCGACGCCGAGCACGAGCAGCGGGGCGTAGTGAGCTCGTCCGGCTCTCCCGTCGCGCGTCACTCCGCCTGCTGCGTCGTCTGGTAAGTGACGAGCCGTCCCCGTCATCCATTTGCATGCTTGAATGCTTCGTCCGGTCTGGTGTTCTTTCTTCTTCATCCCCTCCCCGTCACCGTCACAGCGACGCTGTGCCTCGCACACGCGTCGGCTGAGCCCTGGTTTCGGTTTATGCCTTCCGGCTTCCGGGTTCTTCCAGGCTTCGCCAGCCGCCACCGACCGACCTAGCTTGACTCCCAGGAACGGCCACGAGCCAAGGAATCCTTTCTGTGGAGACGTGGATTCGCTAACTACCCTGCCTTGTCCAGCGGCATCTTGAGTTGAGTCCTAGACTTCGTAATGTGAGGGGACGAAAGCGGAGTAGAGACTGTAGAGTAGCAACGGAGTACAACCCGTCCATCGATGGTCTCGTAAGCGTTTTGTGGAGTAGTAGCAGCAGTGGGAGAGTGACAACTGACATGTAGAGGTGGAGAGTGACCAGCTCGCCACCTCGGGCTTGCTCTCCTCGCATGCCAGCCTTGCTCGCACAAGCATCTGGACGGATGCGCGCTTGCACGCGCAGAATCATTCTGATAAAACCGACCTGTTTGTTATAATGATTAATCCTTAATCAGGGGAGTTGGCGTGGCGTGCAAGCCGCCTTGGCGACTTATTTCTTCTGAAAATATCTTTCTCCCACTCTTTTTATTTTTCTGAAAAAGTAGTAGCAGTGTAATCTTTTTAGATGCTTATGCTTTATTAGTGGTTAGTTTAACCTGCTGCTTGGTCGAGTCTCCTGATTCAATTCAGAACTTGCCCAAGTGGTTAAGCCGTCCCATCCCAAAGTCTGCGAGGGTGGCGTGGCGACGTAGCTCAACTCAAAGACGATTTGGATTTTGCCAATTGCATCTTCGGCTCCGACGTCCCTGTCCGGGAGACGAAGCATTTCGTCGCTGCTCTGCAATCTCTGAACGAGATTATTCCAATGGCCACATGGTGCACGCACGCTGCCTGCCGAGCATCCTGTACTGTGGGCGCAGCGGTCATTGGGAGCGAGCTCGAGCTGATGATTGCAGGCAGCTGAACGGAGGGGGAGGGGGACGAATTGATTAACACGAATTGCTGGTCCGAGTAATGGTGGCCACTGATCTTATCCTTAGCGACGCGCCAACCGATAGATGCCGCTCGTGGTGCATGGTGGAGGTGGCGAGGTCTCGTCTCGTCCCGTCTCTTTGTTTATGCTTAGCCGTCGCTGGTGGCAGCGCGTGAGTGAGGTCCACACCTACTAATCAGGGCCGGATTTCTTTTGCTTTCTCTCGATTTTTTGGTGCCTTCCTGATCATGGTGTCGGCGCCGCGCGCGGAGGTGGTCACTGATCACCGCGCTGGTGGTGCTATAAGAGGAACCGGGGCTTCCCTTTGTTTTGAGGACGTGCTGTGCTCACCCTTTCTGGGAAGCAACCGTAAGAGTTACCACTAGAAGTTAGAACCTCTGTGCGGTGCTTTCTTGCAGGAAAGATATCCCTGCTTTTCAGCGCTCCCGCTCGTCTCGTTCTTATGTGGATTGATAGTTCAGTCCTTTGAGTATATTGAAAGTGTAAGCATTGAAAATTCTTGTGTCAATAATGTGGTGCCCAAAGTCTTCAGTTCATACTGCATTTTTTCCATTTTCATTATCCCTTTGCTGCGTACCAGCTGAATTCAATCATTCAAGTCTAGGCGGCTTTGCTATTTTTTATTTTCGCGTATAAACTTGCCGGTTTCCAGCACTTGATTCATTTTAGACAAAGACAATGAGATAAACCCAACCTTGTTTTAAGGTATCTGCTCACTTCTTTTTTTCTATTTTCCTTCCTTATGATGGTTACAGCATCATCTTGGACTGGTCCAACATTTGAATTTTTATAGCTTGTTCAGCTTCTACTATAATGGCACTTCTTTGTTCGATAAGCTTCATTGGACTTTTTTTTTTTTTTTGAGACTAACTTCATTGGACCTTAACTTATCTGTTTGGCACCCTTTCGTAGGTCTATATATAGGAGGCTCGTGGTGATCAGCACCACACACACAGAGGCAAGATGGGGAGTGTGCAAGGGCTCACCCTAGTTCTCTTGTTCTGCCTGGTGGTGTCTGGGAGAGCAGCAGACTATGCCAAGTACAAGGATCCGAAGCAGCCTGTCTCTGTTCGTGTTAAGGATCTGCTTAGTCGAATGACCCTTGCTGAAAAGATTGGCCAGATGACCCAGATTGAGAGGGAAAATGCCACTGCTGATGCATTGGCCAAGTATTTCATAGGTATGCTAGATGATACTACTACTGAAGAAACACAAGATGCGATGGGCATGGTCTGAAGAGTGACATTGCTGTATCGTTTGCAGGTAGTGTACTGAGTGGTGGAGGCAGCGTGCCTGCTCCTCAAGCATCTGCGCAGGCCTGGGCTGCTATGGTGAATGAGATGCAAAAGGGCGCTCTTTCCACCCGCCTAGGTATTCCGATCATCTACGGTATTGATGCTGTGCATGGTCACAACAACGTCTACAAAGCTACAATCTTCCCACACAATGTTGGGCTCGGAGCTACAAGGTAGAAACTGCTTTTATTTTGAAAATCACAAATCTTTTTTGTGTCATCGATGCCTTCATTATGCAAGAATTGCAGATTACCTCATTTGTTATCCTTAGCTTAAGTGTTAATGCTTTGTCTTTCAGGGACCCTATGCTTGTGAAAAGGATAGGGGAAGCAACAGCTCTTGAAGTCCGGGCTACCGGAATTCCTTATGTCTTTGCCCCGTGTGTTGCGGTAATACACAACCCCTTTTGGACATTTCATATGTGTAATGAAGTATCCTTATCCTTGGGATCTCATCTCTATATCTTGCATGATATTACCCAGGTTTGTAGAGATCCAAGATGGGGACGCTGCTATGAAAGCTACAGCGAAGACCCAAAGGTGGTCCAGTCACTGACTTCCCTCATCTCCGGCTTGCAAGGCGATGTCCCGGCTAATTCCGTCGGAAGACCATATGTTGGTGGAAGGTAAAATACATTGGACAAGTTGTAATTTTGTCGATTGTCTTCTCTATTTCCTATAGGCTCATGTTTAAAAGTGTAGCTAATTTTGTTGTATCCGCCATACCCTGCAGTAAGAAAGTTGCTGCATGCGCAAAGCACTACGTTGGTGATGGTGGAACGTACAAGGGAATCAACGAGAACAACACGATCATTGACGCGCATGGACTGCTGAGCATCCACATGCCTCCTTACTATAATGCTATCATCCGAGGTGTCTCCACTGTGATGGTCTCATACTCTAGCTGGAATGGAGTGAAAATGCACGCAAACCATTACCTGGTCACTGATTATCTCAAGAACAAGCTCAAGTTTAGGGTCAGTTGATCATCACAAGAAGATTGTTCTATTTATGTATTTTTTTAGATGCATGTTCAGAGTTTAACCTTTTCATTTTCAAACAGGGTTTCGTGATTTCTGACTGGGAAGGCATTGATAGGATTACCACTCCTCCCCACGCTAACTACTCTTACTCAATTCAGGCTGGTGTTGGAGCTGGTATTGACATGGTGAGCATAGCATAATCTTGTATGATTAGCCCATTCAACTTTTGTTTCCTTAGAAACAGTTTGAGAAAATTTTGGTTCCTTAATTTTTAGATAAGAATAGTGCTCACAAATCATGACGTGTCATTGTCTAGAAAAATGCTTTGAATTTGAAACACCATCACAGATGCAATGATATTGTCTTCCCTTGCTGACCATGGCATGACATGCATTATTGCAGATAATGGTTCCATACAAATACACAGAATTCATTGATGATCTTACAGCCCAAGTTCAGAACAAGGTCATCCCCATGAGCAGAATTGACGACGCTGTTTACAGGATTCTCCGCGTCAAGTTCACCATGGGTCTGTTTGAGAACCCCTATGCTGATCCTAGCCTCGCCGGTGAACTTGGGAAGCAAGTTAGTTCTGAATACCAATGCTCTTACTATCACGTTGGTGCACTATATAGAGTAGGAGTATATGGTTACTGATAAATTTTTTCCCTGGTGGTATTTAGGAACACCGTGAACTTGCGCGGGAAGCTGTCAGAAAATCCCTCGTGCTGCTGAAGAACGGTAAATCCACGTACAGCCCGTTGCTGCCTCTTCCTAAGAAGGCCGGCAAGATCCTTGTCGCTGGGAGCCACGCCGACAACCTGGGCTACCAGTGCGGAGGATGGACAATCACATGGCAGGGACAGGGAGGCAACAACATCACCGACGGTAAGTGTCGTTTTCCTTACCATTCCTTGCAACAGGCTGTGTGCACTAAGATGACAACGATTTTTGAACCACCGGTTGGCTTGCGATGGAACAGGCACGACGATTCTGTCCGCGATCAAGGCCACCGTCGACCCCAGCACGCAGGTCGTGTACTCCGAGAACCCGGACAGCACCGTCCTGGGCGACAAGTACGACTACGCGGTCGTGGTGGTCGGCGAGCCGCCGTACGCGGAGACGTTTGGCGACAACTTGAACCTGACGATCCCGGCGCCGGGGCCAAGCGTGATCCAATCCGTGTGCAAGAGCATCAAGTGCGTGGTCATCCTCATCTCCGGGCGCCCGCTGGTGGTGGAGCCGTACATCGGCGCGATAGACGCATTCGTCGCCGCCTGGCTGCCGGGGTCAGAGGGCCAGGGTGTCGCTGACGTGCTGTTCGGCGACTACGGCTTCTCCGGGAAGCTGTCGCGGACGTGGTTCAAGTCCGTGGACCAGCTGCCGATGAACGTCGGCGACAAGCACTACGACCCGCTGTTCCCGTTCGGCTTCGGGCTCACCACGAAGGGCAGGATGTAAGTGTGGTGCGTGCGCCACGGCCGAGGAATGGCAGCGCGTGAGAGTCTGGAGTTTGGCGCTTCGTGTGGTGTTGGGTTTTGTGGGTGGGTAGGAGAGTCATAAGAGTGGTGCGTTATTGAGGCACGATTTGTTTTTAATGTGGGTTCTTTCGAAACGGACAATAAGAACAGGCAGGCTCGGTCCTTGCATTCGCTCTGAATTGGTTGGCTCGAAGTGCTTGTTACAGTGGTCTCCCTCTATCAATCCGTCATCCGTGTTGTCGGGGGACAACCCTCCACGGACGTGTGGACTAGGCTTGTTAACAAGAGAACCCACCCATACTCAAATCATCTCATAGTTGTACTTGTATATTTTTTAAACCTAATTCTATCTAAAAAATTAGAAACTTCACTCAACTCGCTTAAACCTGTTAGCTAATTTAAATCTAATTTCACTTAATCAATGAATGAAATATACATAACTGTATGAGAATGAAAAAAAACAACACAATTATATTAACAACCAAGAAACTCGTTTCAATTCGCATTTACTTGAACTCAACTTACTCAAAGAAACTCGTTTCAATCTGTATTTACTTAACTTGACCCAATCCGCTTCCTGTTTGCAGGCCTAGTGCGGACCACCGGCATCGGACTGTCACCGCAGGTTGAAAATTGTTGGGTGCGCTGCTCTCTATTGGGTCACAAGAAGCTGGCCGGGGCATCTCTCGCTTTCGGCGACTCTCCAAGTCTCAATCCCACACTGTCGGGGTATCCAACGCGCGGTGACCGTGGGCGGCTTCCGGCCCATCACGAGGCTGCGGGCTTGCAGCAGTGTACTACTCCAGAACATCGGATTGTTGGCCCGCGGCGACAGATCGCATCG
>BCLF01000014.1:2063782-2107388 GCA_001602275.1 Zoysia japonica
GGGGGGGGGGGGGGGGGGGGGGGTGTAAACAGAGGATTTTGATGCAATTTTCATGTTTCTTGTTCACACTTGACACTGGTTTTGCACGGCTCCGACTCCCGCCGTCTTGCCAGTTACCTCATGCTCGCAAGCTGTGACCGCAGTAGTACGAATCAGTAACTCTCGCCGCCGTGGAGGATAGATACGGCCGGGCCCGTATCGATCACGGGTTGTTTTCGCCGCCGGAAGGCAACAATCCCGGCGCGTCCCCCACGCGGGCGGCGGCGGGTCAGAAGACGATATTTTTCGGCTGGGACTCGGGAGTGGCTACCATCGAAGGCGCCATGGCGGGCGCGGTCCCTGCTCCAACCACTCCTCACCCCTTTATCGCCTCTGCCCTGCTTGCTCCGTTATATAAAGCCTGCGCGCCGATGAGGAGGAGAAGGCAAGGGTGCTCGCCGCCGCAGCCCTCTTCCCATCTGCCGCTCGCTTTTTGGTAAGAGAAAGTGTGGTTTCTTGCTCGATCATCTTGCAGTAGTAGCCAGTATGAGACTTGCAGCACTAGCAATCCGGCACCATGTTGGCTAGAACCGGATCTTCTGATACTGTACTGACCATTGCTGTGCGGTCTTTGACCCGCGTGTCATCGTGCTTGATGGCATGTAGAAGTAGCGCGTGTCTGGACTCTGCGATGGAGGTCAAGCGGCCGTCCGGTCGTTCACGCGTGCTGGGCTTGCCTTATGAAAGGGGGAAACGGCGTCGGCTTTGTGTGCTGCGTGTGTAGAGAGATTCCAAACGGTTGCAACAAACCCATTGAATTTTTTTGCACCCTCCAGAGTCCTAAAACGCATTTGAGGCTGTTACTCGGGCACTTCACAAATTCATATAAACCGGGGTACTGTTCTTGCAAGGCTTCCCGCGTTTGCTGCCTCCCTCCTCTGCTTCTCTGGTGATTGATCGGTTGGCTCTCATGGCTTTTGCTCCCTTCTTCTTCCTCTGTCTCAGTCATGTAGTAGTAGGGGTGCCTAGCTTGTTTGTGTCAGAATGCAAGTTATTGTTTTTTTTTAAAACTTTACCCTGCATAAATCCATCATATTACTTCAATAATGCTTATTTGTTCTTGTCGCTGAAAGAATATCGGTGTCCGTAATGCTCATCTCAACCTATTTGTGTTTAGATTAAACCATGCCGCTCTGCACGAATACACCAGTTAAATCCGAGTTAGCATCAAGAACCACCATGTGATAGAGCGAGGAGGCTTTTACTTTCACAGCGACATCAATAGAAAAAAGGACACGTTCTTAATCAAACACAACATCACAGTTGATTAAACGTTAATTATTTCATTACATATCTCGCAAAGCTCCACACATGGCACGTTCGCGAGCTCAAGTCCGTCGTCGCCGCCATGGTTTCTCGCACCCTTGCATCATCTCCGAGTCCGCGGGCCGCGCCGCCGTTGACCGACCCGCCATGGCCGGCGTCGTCGGTGGCCGCATCAGGTCCGGCGTGCTCGAGCCGCTGGAGGACCGGTTCACGGAGGTTCTGATATGGTCGCTGCAATGCTACGACGCGCAGGTCCGGAGGCGCCTCGTCCCGCTCCTTCGCCGCCACAGGATGGCGCTGGTCACGGCGCCGGCGCTCGCCGCATTCCTGCTCCTGCTCTGGTCGTCGGCCTACGGTGACGCCGCCGCCGGCGAGTACGTGCTGTACAAGGACGCCAGCAAGCCCGTGGAGGCCCGCGTGGCCGACCTGCTCGGGCGGATGACGCTGGCAGAGAAGATCGGCCAGATGACGCAGATCGAGCGGCTGGTCGCGTCGCCGCAGGTGCTCAAGGATAACTTCATTGGAAGCCTGCTGAGCGGCGGCGGAAGCGTGCCGCGGAAGCAGGCGACGGCGGCGGAGTGGATGGACATGATCAACGAGTTCCAGAAGGCGTGCCTGTCCACGCGGCTCGGCATCCCGATGATCTACGGCATCGACGCCGTCCATGGCCACAACAACGTCTACGGCGCCACCATCTTCCCACACAACGTCGCGCTCGGAGCCACCAGGTATGCAGCTTCCATTGCGAATCTTTGTGTTAGCTTGGTAAGTTGAGTGAAGCGCTCATGTTCCTTTGAACGGCATTGCGCAGGGATCCTAACCTTGTCAAGAGGATCGGTGCTGCCACGGCGCTCGAAGTGCGAGCCACCGGCATCCAGTACGCGTTCGCGCCATGCATCGCGGTGTGCCGTGATCCGAGGTGGGGGCGGTGCTACGAGAGCTACAGCGAGGACCACCGGATCGTGCAGGCCATGACGGAGCTCATCCCTGGCCTGCAGGGCGATGTTCCGCAGAACTTCACGAGCGGCATGCCTTACGTCGCCGGAAAGTGAGGACCTCACTCTCACGGCACAGCTTCACAAATCCGTCCATCCTCGGCCAGCGCGAACCTGTTCTGATGGACGGCTGTTACAAAATGTTCATTGCAGGAACAAGGTGGCGGCGTGCGCCAAGCACTTCGTCGGCGACGGCGGCACGCAGAACGGCATCAACGAGAACAACACCATCATCGACCGCCAGGGTCTGATGAGCATCCACATGCCGGCCTACCTCGACTCGCTTCGCAAGGGCGTCTCCACCGTCATGATCTCGTACTCAAGCTGGAATGGCGTCAAGATGCACGCCAACCACGATCTCATCACCCGATTCCTCAAGGGCCGGCTCAACTTCAAGGTGGAAATCTTTCATACGCGTGTGTTGGTATATGATGTCTCTGTCTTCAGATACTTATAGTTGTGTGTATTTTTGCAGGGCTTCACGATTTCTGATTGGGAAGGCATAGACAGGATCACCAGCCCTCCTGGAGCAAACTACTCCTACTCTGTCCAGGCTTCAATTCTTGCTGGCATTGACATGGTAAGTCAAACCAGAAGCTCTTGTAATTTGACGCCATTTGAGGCTCTCCAGACATCAAGTTGGACATGATACTGATCAAAATTGTTGTGATGCTGCAGATCATGGTGCCAAACAACTACCAAAACTTCATCAGCATCCTTACCAGCCACGTCAACAACGGCATCATTCCGATGAGCAGAATCGACGATGCCGTGACTAGGATTCTGCGCGTCAAATTCACCATGGGCTTGTTCGAGAACCCCATGCCCGATCCTGCAATGGCCGACCAGCTCGGGAAGAAGGAGCACAGGGACTTGGCGAGGGAGGCCGTGAGGAAGTCCCTTGTCCTTCTCAAGAACGGCAAGCCAGGCGACGCGCCGCTGCTGCCGCTGCCCAAGAAGGCGACCAAGATTCTCGTCGCCGGCAGCCACGCCGACAACCTGGGCTACCAGTGCGGCGGGTGGACGATCGAGTGGCAGGGCGACACGGGGCGCATCACCGCCGGCACCACCATCCTGGACGCCGTGAAGGCGGCCGTGGACCCGTCGACCGCAGTGGTGTTCGCGGAGAACCCGGACGCGGACTTCGTCAAGAACGGCGGCTTCTCCTACGCCATCGTGGTCGTGGGCGAGCACCCGTACACGGAGACCATGGGCGACAGCATGAACCTGACGATCCCGGACCCCGGTCCGACCACCATCCAGACCGTGTGCGGCGCCGTGAAGTGCGCGACCGTGCTCATCAGCGGCCGCCCTGTGGTGATCCAGCCGTTCCTGGGCGCCACGGACGCGCTGGTCGCCGCGTGGCTTCCGGGCACCGAGGGCCAGGGCGTCACCGACGTTCTGTTCGGCGACTACGGGTTCACCGGGAAGCTGCCGCGGACGTGGTTTAAGTCCGTGGACCAGCTGCCGATGAACTTCGGCGACGCGCATTACGACCCACTGTTCCCGCTCGGCTACGGGCTCACCACGAAGGGCAGCGTGTACTAGCCGGCCGTGCCGTGGCTACGATCTGACCGGACAGGATGGTGGATTGGTGGTAGAGATAGGAAAATGGAACTGTGCATTTTTATCGGGGACATGAACCTTGAGTTCTTAGTTCCTTGGCCATTCATATCGATTATTTTGATGAGCTATCTCAATTCTTAGTGATAATCTTGCTTGGCCCATTTGCTCAATTAGCCGCCGACAAATAGCACTTCCTCCATCAACTCGTTGCTGCTCGGCATTGCCTTGTGACGCTTCATTCAGGTCCCGCAATACGTCTTCGGCTCCGTTCAAATGAGCTAGTATTAACAGCGGCGGCTGTTGCTGTTGCTGCAGGAAGTCAATGCATTTCTACTGTAGCTGCAATATCGAAAACTTACAGCGGCAGCCGATAAACCGGGATCCGAACGCACCCTTCATCTCCTAGTGGGTGGCCACTTGAGATCCACCCGTCACGAGGAAGACGACGGGGCTGTCCATGGGCTCAAATTGGAATAAAGAAATCAAACATCAGAAAAAAGTACAAATGAACTAAAAAGATCGAGTTAAACAGTTGAAATTTTTATCAGTAATTTTTTTTATTTCTACGAAACTTACAGTATTTGTTAGTTCCCACAAACAAAAAATGAGTGCTCTACTGTTCGTGTGAGTATAGTTTCAGGCCGGTGGCAAGAATGAAGTATAAACGAAAACGTGTTATCAGTGTACCTTGGCACACACAGGATTGTTCGGATGCAATCAGCGTTGGGGATTTTGCGGCACCTTGCTGACAGTGTGAACAACCATAACACATGGGTATCGCAAGTTCGCAACAGCATCAAGAAATTTCATAGAACACATAGCCGGGTGGCCCGAACCAACAGGAGTTCGGGAATCCGGAAATAACAGTCTGTGGCCCAATAAAATATACACGTCAGTCGGTGAGTCCAGGTCCTTGTCATTAGCTATCTGGAGTAGCAATACAATGGGCCATATGTAGCCCAATTGAATTGAATCATCATGGTTAGAAGGCCCGGCCCGGCCCACCTTGAAGCCTCCTACGGAAACCCTAACGCTTGTGTGGTATATAAAGCCGCCGCCGCATTTCTCACTACCCTTTGCGCCACCACACCACACCACACAGCAGGGAGGCAGAGCTCATCGGCGGCGGCGACGATGGTGACGCTGAAGCTTCAGAAGCGCCTCGCCGCGAGCGTGCTCAAGTGCGGCAAGGGCAAGGTCTGGCTGGACCCCAATGAAGTCAGCGAGATCTCCATGGCCAACTCCCGTAAGGCCACGCACCTTTCCCCGCTCCATCCTCCGGAATTTTCCGTCCCCTTGCCCGTAGCGCGACCGTTCATTCATGGCCCTCTGATAGATTGCTCGCTGGTTTGGCCGTCGTATGGATCTGCTGGTCCGTGCGCGTCCTGTGATGCTTTCAGCCTTTCAGTCTAGGGACCTTGTCGTTTGCTATCCCTGACGTTCATAGCTGTCCGAATGTTTTTGACGCGGATGTGCAGGTCAGTTCGTCTTAGTAGCATTTATATCGGTGGCAATTTGGATTGGCTAGCACGTCCTGTCCCCTGTTGTTATTATCATTGTTACGTCACATTTGTACCTGTGCTAGATTGCGTTCACTTGAATTGTGGATGGTTGATTCCAAATAGATGCTTTTTATTTGCATACCTAGTTATCGTTACGGCCAATTATTCTCGCGCTACTGATGCACCAGTTCTTATTGTCAGTGGCGCAGCCTTATCTAATGTAGATATAACTTGGCCGCCTTTAAGTACATTTTGTATTTACTTTGCAACAATCTAGAGATTTTGTGGCTTCAATACGACAAATGAAAACCCCACAGACATAACATTGACGAGGAAGTAAGGTAGGCATTGTCTTACTATTTTTCTCACCTAGATCATAGGTAGTGTCTTCCACATACTCAAGCATCAATCAATAGCATTCCCTATCTCATGTGTATGTTAAATTGCTCTGCCTTTCTTTGTTATGCTATTTTTAGTTGAGCTTACTTGTATTGTAATAATGCATGTATATATGCATTTGCTACCCAACCTTGTCATCAAGCTAAATTGTTTTCCTTATTACCAAATGCTGTTGATCCACTGATTTAATACTGTATATATGTATCATCTTATGCATGTATAGCATTGTTTTGGCCAAGTTGTGTTTGACCAAGCTAAATTTGTTTCCCTTGTGAACTCAACTTGCTTCAGAGTTCTTCTGAGTAGTTATTTCCCTTATTTATTGTGTATATTATGCTGCTTAGTACTAAATTATTGTCCGGTGTAGTTTCTTGTTTCTGTTCTGTCTCCTTGAAGTAACATTAACAATACCATTTCCTCTATAAAACTCACAGGTCAGAACATCCGGAAGTTGGTTAAGGATGGTTTCATCATCAAGAAGCCTCAGAAGATCCACTCAAGGTCCCGTGCAAGGAGGGCGCATGAGGCCAAGCAGAAGGGACGTCACTCTGGATATGGTATACCACTGCAATGCATACATAGCTGTTTGCATTGTCTTGCAGATTTGTTAACATGCTGTCTGTTCAGGTAAGCGTAGGGGTACCAGGGAGGCTAGGCTCCCCACCAAGGTTCTGTGGATGAGGAGGATGCGTGTTCTGAGGCGCCTACTGCGCAAGTACCGTGAGGCCAAGAAGATTGACAAGCACATGTACCATGACATGTACATGAAGGTCAAGGGTAACGCTTTCAAGAACAAGAGGGTGCTTATGGAGAGCATCCACAAATCCAAGGCTGAGAAGGCCAGAGAGAAGACACTTTCTGATCAATTTGAGGCCAAGCGTGCAAAGAGCAAGGCAAGCCGTGAGAGGAAGATTGCCAGGAGGGAGGAGAGGTTGGCCCAGGTAAGATATTATTGTATTCATTTGTAATCTTTGTCGCATTGTACTTTCAGATATTGTTAACTGTTTACCTAGGGTCCTGATTGACACTTTACTCTGTTAGAACACATTTTTAAATTCCTGTTTCTGTCCTTATGTAGGGCCCCAGAGAAACTGCACCAGCAGCCGCAGCTCCAGCTCCAGCTCCGGTGGCGTAAGTACCTTTGCAAATTTTGATTACGTGTCATACTTTATGATTTACTTACGTGCTTTGACAAAACAGGGCACCAAAGAAAGCGAAGAAGTGAAGGTTTGATTCGAAGTATTAGGTTTCTGGTACTAAGGATTAGCCTAATTTTGGGGCGTGTGAACTGTTTTGTTACACACTGTATCTTCTCTTGAATATCATATCATGTTTGATCTGTTGGATGTAGCAGACTTGTTTATGCAGAGTTTCTTTGAAATAGTTGATCTCAGAAAATCTTGTCATGTTTTATGTAAACTTAAGTTCACCATGCCTCCTGAATGATTGTCCACGGTTCATACCTGCTTGCAATGATCGGTGTCCGATGCCAAGTGATTGACAATCTTGTGATGAGGAGCTCTTGTGTTCCTACCGCATGAGACAGATGAAGCATTTGCCTGCGGGCGGCGGCGGCGAGGGCATAACCGATTGGCCGCTTCACGCGGTCCTACGTAAAACCCCTTAATTTACGCGCTCCTACAAACACAATACTATGTTGAAGGGGAATCATGCACAACTCGATAAGAGTGTACATTTTTTGTTTTCCTTGTACTTATGTTACTCTTTCACAAATAAGAATGTTGTGCTGTATTCATGGTACTGTCAGACAGGTATTGTGAATGAATTTCTTTTCGTGATGTCTGCTTGCCGGGAGTGATCGAATAAACCCATTTGCGTTTGGCCATTTTAGATCTTCACGTAGAATTTCCCTGCATTTATGCAAGAGGAGGCAATAGATTAGATGCTTACGTTTATTTAAGATAGTGAATACTCTTCATTTATGAAGGTATACTATGGTAATTTATAATTGTCCTCGTAATGCAGTCTCATTTATAGTGCTCGAGACCTGCTCGCTGCTTGCAGCTCTGATACTGATCCCTGGCGCCGGCTCAAGCGTGATGACTTGCATTTCCAATGTTTCGTGCCTCTCCCCCATGGAGTCTCTTTAGGCTGTGACCTGTGAGTGTGACCTTGCATAAAACTTGGGCCATTAAGGAAGCCTCATGCATGCAGATCACAGTGAGACCAGTGAACGCTTTGCAGAAAACTGACGGCTTTTCGACCGATGGGTGTTTTTTTTTTTGGGTCCATTTCCTTCCAAAATTATATTTCCAGAGCAGAAATAAAACACATATCCGAGCAGCAGATTAGACTCTTTGTTGATGAGCATACGAGCGTTCCTCTTGTTGAGATCTGGCCGACCTTCCCAACTACACGTACAAAAACTGGATCGAAGACCACTGGCAGGAGCACCACATTAGGCATAGGGAGGGCAACAGCACCAAGAATTCAGAGTGCATGGCCCGTTTAAACAAATGCCTCCCTCTTTAGATTACAAGGAAGTCGACCTTTGAACATCACTCAGGACTTCGGGTCATTGCTGCGATGGGGCCAACACAAATTTACAACATATACAGTTACACCCTTCAGGAAAAAAATTGTGCAACACCGGTGATACGTGGCACCGGGTCTCAACATTAACTACTAGTGCTCATATTAACCACTCATGCTACCATATAAACTAATGTTAAGACTCAACGCCACGTAGCACTGGTGTCACAGAATGTCTTTCCCATCCTTCATGATATTCTTGAGCTTGTCAAATCCTTTGCTCCTTTGCAACACTACCCCCCACAAACAAAATCTCTTTCTGCAACCAGCCTCTGCCACCAAAATCTTGTCCTGCATAGCGTCTACCTCTTTGCATATGAGAGATAAGGATCCTGAGCTATGGTTAGGACATCTGGCCTCTCTGATTGGTTATATGTCAAGCACCGGCGTATCAGATCCTGTTAATGTTTACAATGGACAACATAGGATTTAGTTAGCCTTAGTAGTTCCAGTGACAACGATAATAATTTATTATCGATGGTCCCCTATGCTATAGCTAAAAAATTTCCTTTTTTGTTAATGAGAGATGAATTTGTTTGCTAAACTACTCAATATAAGAAAAAACTGACATATCAAATCAAATAAGGTTGTATACTGTAGATCATACAAAGGATGTGGGACTGAAAGAAAGATAATAAAGATTTTCAGATCAGTTTCTAAGAAACACATAACAAAACTTCCAGTCTAGAGTTATATTATTTTAAGACATTTATAGCAAGTCGTAGTAAGAATCGATAAATGTGATGGATACGAAGATGTTATGCCATCTGAACAGATACGAAACAGACCTTTGCCTCGTTCGATACAGATGGTTTTGAAGGGAATTCTACTCTTCGTGCATTGATGATTGTATCTTCCCGAAGTATTCTCTCTTGAGTCTGGTCATGACCAAAAGGACGCTTCCCAAAGAGCATCTGATAAAACATCACACCAGCTGACCAAACATCAACCTGCATTATAACAAATAGATTGATGCACTAATAAAAACCAGTATAAGTGAAATGGTAATCAGAACTAGGCTCGCTTAAGTTTCATTGTTCCTAGTGCCACAATGTTCATAAATGAGTAGTCACTATCGACCCAAGCACCTTCCCCATTGTAGTCAATTTTTGACCAAAATACCCAAAAGATATCCACAAGATATTCATTAAAACTGTTAATTGTAGCAAGATTACTTCAGTCAGGTGAACAAAAAAAAAATTACAAGGCACAAGAATCATAAAAATTTTCACAAACTACGTAGAATAGCTCCCAGATATCATTACCTTTGATGAAATAAATGGTGTTTTGCTGAGGTCAAAGCACTCTGGGGGAAGATACCTGAAAAAAGAACAGAAAAAAATTGTAGCCAGAAATGACTGCCAATCTAGAAAAGCAATGTTTGTAAAGGGGAACCAATGATGTCCTACCATATAAATCAAAATTAAACATATCATATGCTTTGTTTCTTTCCACTTGTTTATGTAAGTACGACACTACAGGAGACAAGAGACTTTTTGATTGGCATTGTAATAGTGATAGCACTTCATAAGACAAACAACAATTCTTTAAAAGGATGTATAATTATAAACAAAATGTGCTACAGTAACAAAGCATCAATATTGCACTGAGTAATTGGTATAGCAAAAAAATGTAATCACCTAAAAGATTCCACAAAAGCAGGTTGTTTGAAATGTAGAGGAGCACACTCACCAGTATGTTCCGGCTCCTTGAGAAGTGAGTTCCATCCCCTGAGAGCCAACATCATCTTCCACTATCTTGCTGAGACCAAAGTCTGTAACTTTTGCAACACCAACTTCATCGAAAAGAACATTGCCAGGCTTAAGATCATAGTGAATGATCTTTTGAGCCCTCTTATTAAGATAAACAAGGCCCTGAAATATTTGAACAATTATGATTCTAGCTTCTTTTTCTGGAAGAACTGGACTTGATTTAAGGACTGCATCAAGATCCTTGCCTGGGTAAATCATTAGCAATGAAGAGAATGTTATCTATTCAGTGGGGCACAATGAAACCATCATATCAATGATTCAATGTACTAACTAATATTGATAGCAAAAATCGATGCACATAAATTTGTAAATAGCAGTCTGAACAACAGCAGTTGACAGCACAAATAGCTACCAGTATAGCAAAGTTAGTGGACCATATAATTCTGGAAGTTTATATTTGGAACTTTACATATGTAGCTACAAACTGTTACTACTATATCGACTGGTATAGCGAATGAAGTGCCCCAAAAATAGGTACCAGCAACAGCAAACAATTAACATACTCGATTTAAGATGCCATATAAAATAGAATTTAAAACTTCATTTTGCAAACATATTGTACCACTGCAATATTCTAGGACGGTGCAGAATGTATTGTGATCAATCTCAAATATGTCCCATAGCCTGACAATGTTCGGATGAACCAAGGTTTTATGGATGTTATATTCACGAATTGCATGCCGTATGTAGCTCTGCTTTTTCTCCTCACTCCATTGAGCATTCAAACCATGAAGCTTGCATGCCACATATTTGTAATCCACCAAATCAAAAGCCTGCCCAAAGATATTATTTTATGAAATTGCTGGTGCTATAAAAATTTCTATTGAAGTGAAATCACATGCTATATCAATACATTTAATATGAAACATTAGCTTTTTAGTCAAATGTTCTAACATGAATATATATATATACATAAAAGCTAGTTACATGGGTACACATTGCTCACTGTTTACCACAGAAAATTTTCAACAGAAAGGTACGAGCCAAAGACGTTTGAAAAGGTTTATAGATCAACACAGTTCCATACATGTTATATTTGTTGATTTCATACATGGTTACCTACAAATGGATCCAATCCCAATGTCAACTAAATTAGCAATTTTGATATGCTAGTTATTTTCTGACTTCATCACATGTTACCTCCCAGGACAATTTTGGATGGGTCAGGATCACTCATTCTAACCCAAATAAAATAGGCCCTAAAGTAGCATATACCTTCTTTAAGGAAAGTAATCAAAAGGAGCAAAATTTGTTTTTTTTCCTTTCTAAGAAAATATTGAATGGTTCAAACAGGCAATGTTGAGTAAAATAAAGTTATCTCACACTAAAAATACAAGTAAACCAAAAGTTACCTTGTAAACCTCACTAAACCCGCCCTTCCCGAGAAGATTTAAGAGAGCATAACGATGGTGGAGAATTTGAAAGTTGTTGAAGCGCGATCCATCTTCATCTCTGAGACGCTTCATTTCACGTATAAGCCGCCCTTTTTCCAACTCATACCGATCTCTCTCTCTCAAATATTGTTCTTCCTCCTAAAATATAGTTCAAGGAAGACAGATTAAGAAAGGGTGTATCAATTCAGCAAGCAACAGTAGCTCAAAAAGGAAACCTACCCGTTTGATACTTGTTAGCCGAGATTTACATATCTCATCCTGTAAGACGATGTCTTCTTCAGTCATGCTAGTCTCAGCATCACTGCCATCACCTTTGTCTAAACAGATGATAAAAATGAAGGTGAAAATTATAAGAAAAATAGACAAAAAAAATCAAACACTTACGTTGCTACGAAAATTTTATTTTGTTCATGCTATGTAAATTAAATTTCACAGTTGTGATTGGACAAAGAATTCATTTGTACATAGTATAAAAAGAATGGGCTAGATATGGAGCACCACCTTATGTCCAATTTAAGCCAGACCAAGGTAATCAGAAAAAAATATGAATGTGCAATACTTACCAGATTGTCTTTTCTTAAGTGATTTACGATGCCTTTCAATAGCCTCCTTAGTCTCCAGCAAAGATTTCTACAGAAAGATCCAGTATACATAAGAAACAAAGCAACATGAAAGGATATCACTATCGAAAAGCAAGATGGTCTGATGTTGTAGGTGAGGATACATTTAGCAAGAACAAGAAGCTAAGAATGAACAACCACGGCTGGCGCCATTGCTTTAAACAATGATGAAGCTTTGTGAACATCAGAATTATGCTGCCACATTATGTCAGTCAAATCACAAGTGACACCCAGACTAACCCAAACCAGTAAACTGGGTGTTTTACCTCCATATCTGATGCTCAGTAAACATTATCAACGTATCCTAGGTTTCTAATACCAATTTAAGATGCCACTCCAATCAAAATTGTAACAGGAGTATCGTTACTTTATAACTTGTCCATTAGTGGAGTGTGCACCTTATTAATTAAAATGCTTCTGCATATTACAAATATGTCAGTCATGTGGATACAGATTCTAAATCTCCCAGTCATATAATCTTATGGCTAATGTGTGCACACAAGTAGACATATTGATGCGTCGCAGAAACTCACCAGATGAGAATTAAGATCCTTTATGGCCTGGCCATCCTCCCAAGTTTCAGATATAATAGTTCCCGCCCTGAATTATGTACAATGATGGTTAAAAAAGAATTTCCAGTAGATGACACATCTACATGAAAAAGAAAAGATGTGGCTTGTACCACTAAAGATTTTAGGTGTCAACGCTAGGAGGCAGAGTGGACAAAGCTATAGCTAGGAGAACTCTTATCAAAGATAAGTATTATTCCCCATAAAGAAAGAGCTCCAACTCCTATTAGGCATAAATTGCCAGACATTAGGAAATTACCTCATAACACCAACATTCCCAAGTCTGAAAGATTCTTGCCTTATCCTCATACGTGCTTCTTGCCTCTCTGCTTTTGATACAGCTATCAGCAGATCCGATAGAACCTTCATTTGCTGTATTAATGAAAATTAGAACAGTTAAGATCTACTCCCTCCGTCCCAAATTATGTCATTCTAGACTCAACAAATTTTCTCAAATTATAAGTCATTCTCACTTCCCAATACATTTTCTCTCTTCCCAATACTTCTCTATCTCTATCTCTTTCCTCCTTGTTTTCAGCATATCCCACCTTTTCCACTCTCCTAAATTCCCGTGCCCAGCTCCAAAATGACATATAAATCGGGACGGAGGGAGTATCTGGTTAGCACGGATGCAGTAAGTTTTCTTAGTCACAGACCTTGGAACAGGACAAACAAAACAGAAACAATCTAAACGCAAGCCATGTGGACAATGAGCAGTACGCTGTAAAAAAGATCCAGCTATGTCATATGAGCATGACCATTTCCGTCGTATTAATAAGGAAAAGGTTACCAAGCACACGACTGGGAACAGATCATAATATCCATGATACTGTACATACAGAAGAGAGAAAATAATATGTTATCATTTATTATATGATAATGATGTGCATGAGTAGCGAGTTTTTGTTTTAAGCTTGTGAATTCCAAGTTTTCATGATACAGCATATATCAATGATAACTCATAAAAGAACGAATAGTAGCTAAACAACAAGGTTAACCATACAGTAACAAGTTATCAACCTTTGATCTCATTTGTTGATCATGGTCTTTGAGATCCTTCAATTCCTGGCAGCATAATGCAGGGCAACATGTCAGAGACACTTAAAATTCATCTTCAAACAGAATATTGTAGCAATTGTTCCCTTACCTTTGATAACCTGTCACTAAGTTGATGATAATCAATTGACTCTTTACATGATTTAGTAAGCTCCTCCTCCAAATATGCAACTTTACCACGTAACAGTGACAATTCTTCCTATTCAATAGAGAGAGGTTAAAGCAAGAAACTTGAAACTGAAGAAAACATCATATACTGATTTTTCTTGCATAGTATAGATTTCCTGAATAAGATGAAAAATGAGAGATATTGGACATATCATGTAACATATGCATCTGTGTGATATCACCAAATGGAGGATCCCAAATCAATATTAGGTTCAAAACCAAATGGAGATATTTACAAAACAAATATATGATGAAGATGTAAGCAATGAATGCTACCTGTAAAGCAGCCGTGTCATCATTGCCAGATTGAACACTTGATCGGTACTCCTGCAGGAATGAGTAAATAATTTAGCAGATGAGTCGCTCAACAATATGATCAACTCATAATATGTTACATGCATAATATTTACAAAAAAAATTCTATTTCAGCACTCTCTAATTGATAAAACATTACCCATAAACAGGCTTCACGATAAGGTATTTCTATATCAGAGCCAGAATGATAGTAAATTAAAGTGTAGCATTTCTTCACTAATATATCCATCGTTTTTATTATTCAGGTGACTTGTACATACATAAGACCTAAAAGTTTGGAATTAAAAATGCAAGAATACTACAAGCAAACTTTATCGCCAAAAATTAATCAACAATCAGTTGGAATATAAACTGAGACCATGGTAACAAATATGCGGCATACCTTGTTAGTTAATTTATCTAGTTGACCATTTGTTGTAACTGTTGAAGAAGCTGAAGTCACCCGTGTTTGATCAACAGTCTTGGAAACACGTCCTCGGCCTGTACCAGCACGACCCCTTCCACGTCCTTGCTTTTTTCTATTTGCATTGTCTAAGGATGGTCTTGGGTCCATGACATCTAAAATCTTTGCTGCTTCATTTGCCGATCCCTGATGTTTACAATTACAAGAAAATCCACCAATCAAAAGAATGCCCTAAGTCATGTAAAGCCTAAGGAAATACAGAAGAGAATGATAATATATTAAATCTATCTACTCTGTGTCAGATGAACAGACCTCAAAATTTCCAAGAGCAAGTCTCTGGTCATCATCTGGAGATCTTGGACGCTTCAGGATATTCTTTTGAATCAAGAACTCCTCACCGGTCTGATCAGTAAAAAGCAGAAACATAAGATTGGATCAGGATTGGACTGAAGTTACAGGCATTTCTAGCCAGTTGCAGAAGCAAAATACCAAATACATAGGTTTAACACAGATACATCACAAAACCTTCGAAACAGCAGGATCATAGCATCATAGATAATGTAAAAGCAAAGGAATTGAAGAAACTAGGTTAAGACGATACTCTATTTGAGCCTAAAAAGGAAAGGTAAGAGGTGGGCTTGAAGGTTTAGGGCTGACATCGTCATCTGAAGAGGAGGACTCGGGCAGCTCCTCCTGGTCCATGAACACGGAGCCGCTTGCAACCACAGGATGGTGCGGCGGCGAAGACGGTGCTGAGACGGCCTTGCCGGCCATGCGGGCCTCGAGCTTCGCGAGCTTGGATGAGGACGGGTTGGAATTCGAAGATAGGTGCTGCACAATGTCCTCCCCCGCCGCCGACGAGCCCGACATTGCCTCCGACTGCGCGCTGACCGGATCGCCCGCCCAGAAGCTTCCAGAATAAGGAACCCAGCCGCTCCCACGGTTCCTCCCCTGCCGTTGCGCTCGAGCACACGAGACGGTGGATGGATCTACTCGTAAACCCCAGCCGTACGCCTATCAAGCGGCAACGAGTATAGAAGGAAAGGCGGCGGCGCGAATGCGACGGGTGGGCTAGCGGTGACCGTCAAGTCGAGGCGAGGCGAGGCGCGCAGTAACTGCCGACTTCCCCCCTCTGCTCCCTGCTGACTAGCTGCTCATTCCGGCCGCCGCCGGCGCAGTGAGGCGGACGGAGACCGAGATGAATCGGTTGCTTTAGCTCGTGACGACCGGATACGGAGGCGCCGCGGTCACCCACCTCCCCCTCGTTCCCTCGCTCGCCTTTCAAGGCTTTCAGCTCCCCTCCATGCGATTCCATTGCCGTTTGCCACTCCGCCTTTATTACGCTCTTCCTCCGGCTCCCATGGGCCGAACCATCAGTCCCACAAAAGCCCATAAAGGCCCATTCTGCCAAGTCCGAAGTTCGCATGGGCTCTTTGTCGGAGAGTCGGCGCAGCGAGCATTCACTGCACACGCTGCGCCGCCGCCCCCATCCCCGGACCTGGCTGCCGCAACTGGGAGGTGGTCCAGGTGGATGCAATGGCTGCGACCGGCGTGGAGGATGAGAGAGTTAGGCGCGAGGTCGGAGAGGAGGAAGAGGATGACGTGCCGCAGCTGAGCGCGGCGGCGCTAGAGGCGTTGAAGGAGTTCCTGGCCGAGCAACAGGGGACTGAGCCGGAGTCAGGGGAAGGCCCGGAAGGAGAAGGCAGGGTGGAGCTGGTAGCGGAGGACTGGAGGCTGAGCCAGTTTTGGTACGACGACCGCACGGCACGGACGCTGGTGGAGGAGGTCATCCGCCTGGCCACCCCCTCTGCTGGTTTGGGCGCAGCCGGCGCCGTGGCCTGCATAGCGTGCCCGACGCTCTACGCCTACCTCAAGAAGAGCGACCCGGGCGTACCAGCGCAGCTCCTGGAGTACGACGAGCGGTTCGGGCAGTACGGCGGCGACTTCACCTTCTATGACTACAACCGGCCGGAGGAGCTGCCGCCGGCGATGAAGCATGCCTACCGCGTCGTCGTTGCTGACCCTCCTTATCTGGTATGGGTGGAATGCTACTCATCCGCTTGTTAGATATTGATTTTTTTAAAAAAGATTAGATGACATTTTAGGAGTACGATCGTTCGTTGTTTGTTCGTGCAGAGTAAGGAGTGCCTGGAGAAGGTTGCCAAGACAGTGTCTTTCCTCGCGGAGCCTGAAGGATCGTTCCTCCTGCTGCTCACAGGTAATCGGGCCATGTGCTGATGAAACAGAATTGCTGCATCCATTTTTTTTCCCCTGCTTGATTGATACCCCATCGCCTTGCAAATAGAAAAATACTGAGCAGCAAGAAATGCTGATCTGGTATACAGTACACATGTAACTCTGTTGTCCTATCATCTTACCTAAATTGATGTCACCGTTGACTTCTAACTTTGACCATCCGTCTTATTTAATTTTTTTATAAAAAAATCATATATTTTATTATAATTTGATTTAATATTAGAGTTATTTAAATCACAACTTAAAACTTTACACATTTAAATTTGAATAGACGAATGATCAAAGTTGACGATAGAAGTCAATGACGACATCAATTTAAGAACGGAAGGAGTATACTGTTGCTGAGAACTGTATTGTGACTGGAGCTTGGCGGATCCTGTGATTGTTTTAGATATAACATTAACCAGTACATGTATGTCTCGATAGATTAAAGATGATATGCGCTATTGCAATTGCTGCCGCGCTCAAGATGACACCATCTGCTTATTGTGTCCAAGTATATGCTGTGCAGTTGTATTGCTATGTACCCCTAGAACAGTCATCACAACAATTAAACATCATTGTAGTGTTAGTTTAGGAATTGGGATCAATGCCTCTTTTAGCTAGTTTACAGTGACACCATGTTACTATAACAAAATGCATTTAACTGATGTTGTATTTCATTGACGAAAATTCACATGATTAACATATCTATTGCCAGGGGAAGTTCAGAAGGACCGAGCACTGGAGCTCCTCAACGTTCGTCCCTGCGGTTTCAAGCCTCAGCACTCGAACAAACTGGGCAACGAGTTCCGGTTGTTCACAAACTATGATCCTGCAGACAGACTCGGAGGTTGGGAGGAGTGACGGTGCCTCCAGTAATAGCTGAGCGCTGCTGATCCTGATGTGTTATCTCTGATGTAAATCTTGTTCCAGGTCAGTAAGCAGTCATGTCGTCACACGTGAAACAATCACAATATTTGTTTGCGAAATCTATGTTACTCTGTATGAATGGTCATTTGGTCAACCAAAATATATAGATCATGTTTGGGACAACTTATTTTTAGTTTATTCACAGAAATAAGGAGAAGCTGTGTCAACAAACTTATTTCACAGCTTATTAGTTCAACAATTTCTCATAATGAACTAAAAAGCAGTTTATTTTTCAGCTGCTTTTCAGTAGCTGTGAAAATAAGCTGCTTTTTTTTAACAAGTTCTAGCTATGCCAAACAGCTGGCCATACGGTAAAGTTTTAGCCCTGTTTGGCCCATGAACTAGCCTAATGGTTATGCCGATGAACAAGCTAAGAGACTGCAGTTATAGCACACTCTTTGCTGTGTGTGATGCTTCAGTTTATGTCATTGTTATTCGGTTTGTTTTAGCGGTTTTCTGTTGAAAATTAAGAACTTTTCGTATCTGTTTTTTTTTCTCTCTCTACTGCAAAGTTTCTACTTTGTATATGTGACCGTGAAAAGGTTGAAGCTTGAGGTCCTTTTGGTTGAGCTGCTTTTGGCATGTCAAAAGCTCAACCAAAGGAGTGAATTTTTATAAAAGCAGTTTTTTTCTAGTTCAAAAGCAAAAACAGGTCTGGACTTGCTTTTGCCCTGGGCGTCAGTTTATATATATTATAATTATATAATTATAATTATATTACATAATACAATTATGTGTATATAGAATTATATAAAACATAATCATAATTATATATAATTATATAATACATAATAATTACATGTGATTATATAGTACATAATTATAACTATATACAATAATAATTATATTATAATTATGTAATATAGAATTACAATTATGTAATATAATTATAATTATACAATATAATTATATTTATATACTACATAATTATAATTATATAAAATTTTATATTACATAATTGTAATTATAATTATATACAATTTTGTATTGCATAATTACATATAATTATACTTTTATTATAATTATATATAGTACATAATTATAATTATGTAATATAACTATAATTATATTATAGTTATATAATTATAATACATATATATACATACATTATCTTACAATTTCACAATCTCAGCTAGTTTCTAAACGGCTTTTAGCTTTCTCACAGCTCATATTCTACCGCTGTTTTTTCACAGCTCACAGCTAATTTTTTACAGCTCATAGCTTAACCAAACACACGCTGAAACATCTTATTGTCAGCACAAGACACCAGTAGCAAACGTAGTACTTTTTGACACTATTGATTTTAAACATCAACTTAGACTATTCGTCTTATTCAAAAAAAGTTTGATGAATATTATATATTTTGTTATAATTTGCTTTATTATTAAAGTAGTTAGAACTATAAATTATAATTTTAAATATTTAAATTAATTTTTAAATAAGACGAATAGTCAAAAGTTGATGGGTAAAGTTAACGGTGTTAATAATTCGGAAACGAGGGAGTAGTAACAACTTCCCTAGTCATTTGCTTTCGGCGGCTTCACGACCAGCACGGGGCAGGACGCCTGATGGACGAGGTAATCGCTCACACTGCCTAGAAACGCCCTGCACCGTCACCAGCAAACATGAGCAGCAGAGCAAATTACTACGATCCTCGTATACTCGACTAATAATCCAATCCTCCTTCTACCTCTTAATTCTGCCGAGGCCCCGACTGCCTACGATGAGGAGGCCCGCCTGCATCTGCTCCGCGGCCTGGCGGATGGCCTCCTTGGCGTCGCCTTCCACGACGAGAGCCGTGGCTTCCACCTGCAAGCCAAGCAAAACAACAGTTCAGCTTCGCCCGCCGTCGTTCGACGCGGCTATCGACTGAGGTAGAAGCACGCGAGCCCGTGCAAACAACGACGACTCGCCTGCTTCGCCTTGCAGATGCCCAGCGCGCGCGCCACGACCCTCCTGGAGTTCTCCTCCTGCGCCCGCCGCATCGACTCCACCACCGAGGGCGGCACGTACCCGATGCCTTGGATACACGGCACAAAACTAATTATTCCGAGCGTCGGTCAGTCAGTGCTGGGCGTTGCCGCGCGGCGCTGCGCAGCACTTACGGGTACCTTGCGCGGCGAGGGGGTACGCCAGGTGCTCCGCGTCGTGCTGGGCGTGGACGACGACGAGCGCCGCGTCCGGGTGCGGCCGCACGACGTGGTGGAGCGCCCACGACAGCGCGTGCAGGCTCTCCTCGCTCGCGTCCACGGCCACCGCCACCTTCAGCCCCGGCATCTTCTTCTCGGCCCGTTCAGTTCAACCTGCAGCCGCTCCGGGGGCCCTCTCTCGTCGGCGCAGCCTACGCAAGATATCTGCGCACACAAAACGGGAGAACGCGTGTTAACCGGCCGTGTCTGCGTGCCCGTTCGCGTGTCCCGTTTTGTCCTTTGCCGCCTGCGTGGACGGCGGCACTGGATAGACACGGGCAGGGTCGCAAAACCGCGGTAAATCACGTGGTTTTCGCAAAAACCGCTCAAAATCGGTTGAGCCATTTTTGAATTCAAATTTTTAAAAATTTTGAAAATTTGGTGGAGTTTAAAATAAAAAATATGTTAAAAAATTAGATAAAAAATGCAACTTTATGGTTGAATCAGTTTTTAAAAGTATTTTGATTTTGGTGCCGAAAAAATTTGAGAAAAATTGGATGAAAAATATATAAGCAAACTTTATCCGGAGTCACATGTCTGCATCCTCTTTTAGCCTTCCCCTTTCCCTGTCTGCGAGTTACGCCCACATATCCGCCGCCCTACCGCGCCGTCCGTCGCATCGAAGCCGCGAACCGGGAGAGAACAACGGCTAGCTGAGCGGTAACCACAACTAGCCGCGCGCGTGCCTGTAGCTCCTCAAGCCGCTTCAGCGGTTAGCCGGGCGAAAAGGTCGGCTAGCCGCGCGCCTTCGACGGTAAGCCAGCGCCAGAGGCAAACCGCTCGATTTGAGCGGTAGGAAAGCCGTCGGATCTGGTGGGTTGTCGTGGCAGAGAAGGTGAGATGGTTGTATTTCTGTTTTTTGTTCAAATATTGGTCGATTTGTTAGCAACTTGAGAACATAGTTGGTCATTTTTCAGGTATTGTCGGTAGATCAGCCCGATTCGGATTGGGAGCACGGGGATAACGTGTATTCTGGGTTCCGTTGCAAATATTGCAAATCCGTGAAGAGAGAGAGTGGTGTCACACGATTCAAACAATATTTGGCACATCGTGGAACCAGCGTAGTTGGGTGTCCTCGTGTTCCCACCGACGCGTGGGACTATTTTCGCCGGGAGCTTGATAGAACCGCCGAGCGGAGAAAAGACTGAGCTAAACAGACCCTCAGACAGCACCAGCTTGCAGATGAGAAAAATGTCAATGAGGAGGATGATAAGAAGATGCAGGCTGCCATGAGGTTATCTAGACAGGAGGAGGAATTTCGACAGCGTCAGCGTTCATATGGTGGTCAGTTCGAGAGTGGTGGTTCTGGTGCTAGTTCATCGTAAGGTGCTTCTGCTTTGTCGCCAGGAAGTGGTGGGTCTGAATTGTTTGACATGATGAGGAGGTACGGGTCATAGAGGTCAAGTAAGAAATAGATTCAAACTAGTATCAATACAGGTCCATAGAGTGCGAAGAGCAAGCTTGCAAAGTCGGTCATTGGACACGCATGGCCGAAATTTTTTTATACAGAAGCCATATCTGGTAGAAAAGTCGATAGTCCATACTTTATTAGTGCTATCAAAGAGACACAGAGATGGGGTATGAGACCTTCTTTTTATTTTATTAGATGTTTCGTTATATCTTACTATATTTCTGACATGTATCATGATGTTTACAGGTGAGGACGTGTCTAGCGCAACTGAGAGGGAAATAGATGTCACATATCTTGATGCTAACGAGCAAAACATCAAGAAAAAATTTGATAAATTCAAGATAGAGCGGCCGATGTACGGTGTCACGATTATGTGTGACTCTTGGACTGGTCCTATAGAGATGAGCTTGATAAACTTCATGATCTATTGTAATGGTGCCATGTTTTTTCACAACTCATGTGATGTTACTGGGCAAAGGCAATCTGCGAACTTCATATTCAAGGTACGAGACATATGTTTATTGTATAGTAGTATTTATTTTATTTGTACCAATATTATTTTGAACAATGAAACATTGTTGTGCAGTAAATGAATAAGGTATGCATTGATGTAGGTGCAGACAATATTGTGCAGTTTATTACAGACAATGGTTCAAATTATAAAAAGTCGTGCAAGCTGCTGATAAACAAGTATCCTTATATTATCTGACAACCATGTGTAGCACATACAATCAACCTGATGCTAAAGGCTATTGATGAGTTCTTAGAGCACAAAGCTATGATACAGTCGGCTCGTAAGATTTCTCGTTGGTTGTATAATCATAATCAGTTGCATTATATGATGACCAATGCTATTGGTGGTGAGTTGGTAAGATGGAATGCAACACGTTTTGGCACAAACTACATGTTTCTTGAGAATATGCTTTGTCGAAGAGAAAAATTCATGGCATGGATGGGTTTTGAGACATTCTTAAATAGTAGATTTGTTAATACCGATGAGGGAAGGTATGCTCACTCTTGCATAACAAGCATGTCATAGTGGGATTCAATGAAACATGTGTTAGATGTAGTGCAACCTTTGTATGCGTTTCTTCGGTTTGCTGATCAAGACAAGAGCTTTACTTTGAGTGAAGTACTTCTCAGATATCATTTTTGTAAAAATGAGTATCAAGCTCTTTATAGGAATGATGAGCGAGAGATGGCGAGGTATATGGACATTATAAATCGTAGAATGGTGGACATTTGCAATGATACCTTTGTGAATGCAGGTAATACTTACTTACGAATAAAATTATTGTATTTTTTCGTTTGTAGTGTAAAGATATCTAACTATTGTTATATGTGCAACTAGATCTTTGAACCAAGAAGTCACAATTTTTACGGGATGGGTCGAAATATGATGAACGATATTCGAGAGGCATTTACACGCGTAGCACCAACCAACTTGTGTGTACAGGCTCTGCAGGAGGCGGAAATTTTTAGAAGAAAACAAGTTTCATTCGCCACTGAGTTGGCCAACAGGATGGCAGTTGATAAGAATACTTCTCCTGTAGCTTGGTGAAACATGTTTGAAGGTGAGACACCTCATCTGCAGCAGCTTGCATTACGGATAGTCTTACAGTGTGCATCATCGAGTGGTTGTGAGCGTAACTGGAGTACATTTGCATTGATCCACACCAAGATGCGTAACAGATTATCTCATGACAAATTGCATAAGTTGGTGTATGTTAACTACAACATTCGAATCCATATACGTGATGCTTCATGGACCTATAAGCCACCAGAAGCCGATCTATTTGATCGTCTCATGGAGCTGTCGTTGTATGATTTTTCAAATCCTATTCGAGAATGGATGGAACATGAGTGATCGAATTCTGACCCTGTTTTTTATGAAGAGAGCACAGAGAGTGACAGTTCTCTACCGAGCCGTCTTGTTACAGATGATGACACTGGTAGACAGTTGCTACGCTTGTCTCGTGCTGAAACAATATCTGAATGAGCGGATCAAAATGTAGGTGATACTCACATAGTCAAGAGAAAGATTCAAAGTGCAAGAAAAAAAAGAGCTAAAAAGATGAGGATAAGGAGCAAAGAGAAAGATAAGAATGTGGGCGAGCTAAAAAGATGAGGATAAGGAGCAAAGAGAAAGATAAGAATGTGGGCAGTGACGACTTCATAGATTCTGGAGACGCCAGACAAAGTCCACCTTACCAAGAATCAAATGGTAGCAGCTCTCGAACTACATCTGAAGACCCACCAGGCAGTATGGTTACTGACTCACAGCCACTGATCGCAACTCATCATTTCATATGTAACTATTTTTTCACATCATATGATCAATTTTGACTTATTTATCTTATATTTCACTTCTTTTGCAGGTGAGACAGACTATACCCATGCTACACAGAATGAAGACCATGGTGATCCACAGTCACTAAAGACATTGATGGAGAGAGGCAGCATTACTATAGCATCTGCTATTCTGCGACAGACAGTGATACATCATACAGTCAAGGTAATGACTAATACAATTATCCGTACGGTGATCATAGCATAAAACATCTCATCACATGGGTCTACCAATGGCAAAATCCAGAGTTTTATAACATGTTGTACTCACAATGGGAGACAACTACCGCTTGGACGGGACAATCTTAAAATGAATTGAAAGCGAAGTTGTTAGCTACTAGAGGAATTCAACTTTTCTCAAGTGAAGAGTGCGACAATGCATATTTTGATTGGAATACAATTTCAAAGTAAAGTGTGCTTCGAAAACTATGTATGAACTTTAGATTTGTTGTGGATGAACTACATGTATGTATAGATTTTCTGTATTTGAAACTTTGGATTTGATATGAATGAATATGTGTCTTACTATTTGTGGATGAAGTATGTTGTGAATGTTGATATTAAAAGAAATTAGAATAGGTCATGCTCAATTTTACAACACTTTTTTATTTTTTTATTATTTTTCACTAATTTATCGGTTTTAAGTAAAATCTACCGATTTAGCGCAAAAACCTTTCGGTTTTCAATAAAAACCATTCGGTTTTGTACTTAACGGTTTTCAGCAAAACCGTTTGGCTAGCCGCAAAAACCGTTCGGCTAACGGTAAAAACCATTCGGTTTACCATTTTTAAATCGACGAAACCGTCTCAGATTTAAAAATTGAAATTTGAATAAAAAACCGAACAGGTAAAAACCATTCGGTTTACCATTTTTAAATCGACGAAACCGTCTCAGATTTAAAAATTAAAATTTGAATAAAAAACCGAACAGTTTTAACGATTTTTTTTAAACCGTTCATGGTTTATGCGGTTCAAACGGTAAGTGACACTGCACACGGGCGGTCGTTCTTGTTCGCTTCTTCCGTTGTCTCGGTTCTTGCGTCGGGGTGCGGGGCCTCGTGTCGCAATGCACACGCCACGGGGGCCAGGGATCCCGACAGTACCTGCAGAGCCACACGGTTCTGGTGTGTTCGCCAACGCAGCGTGCCAGTGCCAGCGCCGCGAGCTCAGACGTGATCCGGCCTTCCGCCCTTGACTCGCACAGTAGGCATGTGCGCGCGCTTCGGAATTTACAACGGTGCTCGTGCGGCAACGAACATTCATACGCGAGCGGAGCTAAGTAAGAATCGTTGGAAGCTCAGAGTCTCCAGTAACAAGTGAGCACACACTTTCGACGATGCCAGAAGCAGAACAGAAATGTCAAATCCTAGGCCATAAAAGGATGATCAACAGAACATCTTCAGACTTGAGAAGATCTACTTACAGCAATATAAATTTTGAGTACTGCTCATTCTATGCTGGAAGATCAACTAATTATTCAGTAACTACTTTCCACATGAACCTTGTCTTCTAGACTGATTACATCGTTATTGACATACCAGGACAGCAATATAAAGCGAGTTCAGTAGTGCAGAGGCACACTCCAGTCCAGGCCCAGGAGAGTTGTTTCGTTGCCGGGTTCTTCACTTGCCCTGCGCTTTGGGCGGCTTCACAACCAGGACAGGGCACGAGGCGTGATGGGTCAGGTAGTCGCTCACGCTGCCTAAGAACGCCCTGCGCCATCATCAAACGATGGATCACGAACATGCATCAGGTACCGTTACAAATTGTGTGGAGTTGCTCGATATTGTTTACTGTATTGCTACCTCTTGATTTTGCCAAGGCCTCGGCTGCCGAGGATGAGAAGGCCAGCTTGCATCCTATCCACGGCCTGGCAGATGGCCTCCTTGGCGTCGCCCTCCACCACGGCGGCCGTGGCGTTCACCTGCAAAATGCTCGGGCGACCTCTGAGTTTAGCCGCCCATTTCACCTGCATCGGCATCTAGTAACGGACCTGCTATTCGATCGACACTCACTTGTTTCGCCTTGCAGATTTTGAGTGCGCGCGCCACGATCTTCCTGGAGGTCTCCTCCTGCGCCTTCCTCATGGACTCCAGCGCCGCAGTCGGCGCGTAAGCGATGGCTTCGCCGGCGAACGCACACAAATCAAAGTAGTCAGCGACCCAGCGTCAGACCAGCGGGTGAGAAAGATGCCGTGCGGAGGTAGACAGTACCCATACCGTGGCCGGCGACGGGGTAGACGAAGTGTTCGACGAAGTTCTGGGCGTGGACGACGATGAGCTCCGCATCCGGATGGCCCCTCAGGATGTTGTCGAGCACCCACGACAACGCGTGCAGGCTCTCCTCGCTGGCGTCCACGGCCGCCACCACCTTCAGCGCCGGCGCGGTCCTCGGTTCTTCAACTCGCGTTCCGGCCGCCCTGCTGTCGCCGCCCTCCGCCATAGTCGCAGCGGCCCCGGCCTCTTCCTCCTCCATGGTGTGGTGTCTGTATGCAGCGCGGTGCACGCAGACGCGCTAGAAAACGCGGCTGTGTTTGGTGGCAACCACTGCCCCTTTTGTACCGTATGCCAGGACGGGGTCCGATGGACGGCAGGGGGTAGGGATGACCCGGATCAGCGTTTCGTGCCATCGCGACCCAGACGCCTGGCACTGGCTGCGACGCGCCACAGCAGCAGGTCATGCCAGCGAGGCCGCCTCGCCACGCAGTAGGAGCTTCCGGGTGGAATGACCATCGCAGCGCAGATCACACCCCCGAGCAGCGTCCATATCCGCTAGCGTCCACTTCGGGAGTAACAAGGTCGGAGGTTCGAACCCTACCTGGCACGTTTTTTTAAGTAAAGTTTAAGATCCCAGAAAAATTCTTAAATTTTTAAATTTTTTCTACGAAATTAAACTGATTATATACGGTAGAATTTATGTAAAATTCTTGCATTTCAAAGTAGCATTTACTTACTTGTCAGCATTAAACTCGTTGGCAATACTTTCCTTACACCCAAATTGATTTCAACTATGTTTTCATGCTTTCTAGAAGAAAAAAAACTCAATTGGTCCATGCTTCTAGCTAGAGATCAAATTATGAACAACTGCAATGTACTTGTTGACTATCAGGACTGCATTTTTCCAAGTCAACCTGGAGGAGGAAGAGATCGTAAGTCGTGGCATGTGAGGAGTCTGTGCAGCATCAAGCTAGTCAACCAGGGGCGTATGAGCTGCATTTGAAGCTAAACGAAGACCATCTCACGGTTTAGCTTAAGAGAGAAGACCTCTTGCGCAAGCTAAAAAACTCATGAACCCTGCCTCACCCATACATAACGGTATCAAACTCATAGAAAACTGGGTCGGACCATAGACCTATGCTTTTGACGTGAGGCAGGCGAGATGATTTTTTTTCCTCAGCCTGGGCCGAACCCACGATCTGAGGTGTGCTTCTGATAGACAGGAAAAGCTTAACCTGTTGCAGTTGAGATATGCTCGTTGGCGAGAAGGTGGAGCACGCTTTTTTAAGGCCATCCGGATTCATGTAGCTGAAGCTATGCAACTTCTGCTTCTCGATGGCCAAGCTAATTCATGAAGCTGCGCTATGTTTATCTGTATGCTCAACAGATGCAAATAATGCTTGTGCCAGTATCTGAGAGGCTAGTCTGTCTTGGTTTCATTTGTTGGGACCCATGCTTCGGCAGCAACACATTCAAGGTCAACAGCAAATGTATTGAGGACCAAGTGCTGCTACATACGGAGTATGATTTGTTTCAGAGGATTGGAATTGTTAGCAACACTGGATACAGAGAAGAGAACCGGAGGTAGGAGAACAGAGCAGGGAAAACGTGAGGAGGAAGAAAGAACAGAGGAGGTTGAGTTTATTCTCTTTTCAGTTGATGCTTTTTCCATTCGCGAGTACATTATTTAAACCTGCCGGCAACCGAAGTAACCACTCACACTTACAGCCAATCTGGCCCCTTAACATGGTAATTAGGCTTAGGTCCTGTTTGGGTGGTGGTGTTTTTAAAAACCGTAGTATTGAAAAACTATAGTTTTATAAACTACAGTCAGCAAATACCATAATATTTAAAAACTAAAGTTTTTTTTACAGTTTTGAAGTAAACCATAACATGATTGGGTACTAAAGTATTTTTGTAATATTTGTTTGCTACTAGTAATATTTATAGCTCTCGGCCTAGAATGATATGATGACAACTTTTTGTTGGATGAGACTAGTACTAATTTTAACATTGTGCAAATGAACTGTTAGCCACCATCTAAAGGACCCGTCGCAATCCTCAACCAGCCCGAAGCAGATTTACTCAATCTGGCGGACTGTGACTTCGGCATTGAAGCGTGGATGTTGCCCACCCGTCCCCTGACCAAGAGATCTGCTCAAAAGTGTAAAATCGGGTGCGTCGCCAGCTCAAGCACGGGACGCTGCCTAGCGACCTCACCACGCCTCGCAGCAGCGTGCTTGCCGGTGGCTTCGGTCCCCGTGGTGGCGGGTTACCGTGGAATCGAACAGACCGAAGAAAGGATAGTGACAGCGCAAGTATTCGCCACCGCGACAATAGCTCGGTTTAGAAAAAAAAGAACTTCAGCGTGGAGTTTCCAAAACTTAAGAAAAACTGAGATTTTGAGGATATTGTAGTTTTCAAAACTATAGAATTAGTTACATCTAAACACCTTATTCACTATTAAAACTATAGTATTTTTTTAAAACTATAGTAGTATTCATCTAAAATTTTGAAAAAAACTTTGTATCTAAACAGAGCTTTAATTCGGCTTTGGGCTGCCTTCACGAGATGGCCCTGGACCATCCGAGCCCTGGCCGAATTGTTCGAGAAAGGTGCCGTAACAGCTTTCTGCTCTCATCCGTAGGGACGATGGCCTTAACACAAGATGGCCCATCGATGTGTGTCCTGACAGAATTCTGGAGCTGACTTTTCTGATTTTGTTCCGTGGGGCAACCTATTCTCTGGTAGTCTTTGCCTGTTTTTTACTACTCTAAAACTGATGATGATGAAAGCTTGGCGTCAGTTTGGCCAGAGACCGGAAGCTTCTACAGCTCTCGCTCCAAGAGCAGTTGCTCTTGCTCGCCTCCAAGAACAGTTAACAATATTCTAATAGCGTGTCCAACTGGCAGTTGGTGTATTTTAAGGTCGGCAGCCAAGTGGCGCGACCTTGTGAGCCCTAAGCCCCGACCATGAATTGATTCAGTCAGCCAGTTATCGTGCCACGTCGGACCTGCCGCGGCACGATCTCACGATCGAAACCGCGAATCCGTAGCAGCAACAAATCCGCCGTCAGGTCTAATACGAATCCCGGAAACGACCGCGTGGGCCCGCTTCGTCCTGAGCCATCCAGCCGACTTGGACTCCGCTTGTACTTAGTATATGGCAACGGCGCATTGAGACTCGAAAACCTAACACTGCACGGTATGAGAGAGTTTTTATAACTTTAAACTTAACGGGTACGAATATGAAAAATTTTTATCTTTTTTTATACTTGATATATATAAAAATACATATTTTTATTAGATATAAATATATAAAATATTATATCTCATAGATTATTTTTAAACTTTTTATTTAATGTGTCACATTTAATTCAAATTTGTATTAATTTAACTTATTATGTGTTAATAAATTGAATATTTATATTAAATATATATATATATATAATAACTAATTATAATTGTAGTTGTATTTTTAATGAGTACTTAAAACCTGTGAAATTTCTATGAATATAGATAGAAATTTTTTTCCACTTAATAGTTAAATGGCTATAGATATACAAAACTAAAACCCGAGGATACATAGCGTTGCCAGCTCTAACTCCACTGGTCCGCCACGGCAACCGCGGCCGTTCCTATCGCACGCGCTTGGCTCGGTTCGCCAGCGCGCGCCGTCGTCAGAAAACCGCCGCGTTACGGCAGAAAAAAGGTTGGTTTTGGGGATTTCGCCGTCACCATTCGGCGGACGGGAGTGATTGGGCCACGGGCCCGGGAGTGATTGGGCCACGGGCGGGTAGAAAATTGGGAATTGATTTTTTTGTCTCCGCCTTCGTCGTCCTCTCGTGTCCTGGGCGCAGAACCGCGCGGGCAAGAAAGGCGACGCCGTCGCCGCCTCTCTCTCTCTGTCCACCAACCACGAGACAATCGCCAACCTCCTTCTAGATACCGCCGTGGATTCCTGGCTGCGTTTTCGGTATCCGCCGCCGCCGTCGCCAAGAGGATCAAGAACAGGGCCGCATGCGCGACGGCGGTTACGGCGAGGAGGAGGCGGAGAAGGAGCATGAGCCGCGCCGGCCGGGGTGCGCGGAGGGGGCGGGACAGGCGGCTGCGAACTGCGCGGCGGTGTGCTGCTGCTGCCCGCTGGCGCTCCTCGACGTGCTGCTGCTCGTCACCGTCAAGCTCCCCGCGGGCGTCGCGCGGCGGGTGAGGAGGCGCCGCCACGACCGCCGCAGCAGCAGCAGCAGCAAGAAGAAGACGGGGGCCGTGGCGGCGTCGCCGTCCGGGAGCAGCAAGGCGATGATCGCGCCGCCGCCGGAGCAGGTCGAGGAGGCGGCGGCGGCGGCGGAGCTGGAGCGGGAGATCATGAACTCCCGGCTCTACGGCGCCGGCTTCTGGCGCAGCGTCTCCTCTGGCTCCAGCTCCTGCGTCTCCTCCGGGCGTCGCCAATAGCATTCATCTTCTTCCAGTTCTGTGGCGTGTACTACATAGTTCTCCGGCATTCTTGGATTGCGAGTTCAGCATGTCATCACGGCTCACGCTGTGCCATACGAAGTACGGTACAGGTGATCTTTCCCCTGTTCTTGGTCGGCACGTGCGAAGAACTCAGATTGGGGTAGTTGGATTGGCGTGCAATTATTTTGAGATGATGAGCCGCGCCGGCAGATTCAGTAGTTCAGGTAGAGGTCAATCAGGATCACAGGAATTGTGGTCCTCAACTCCACAGCTTAGAAATTTTTCCCCTTTTGGTTAGTTGTTGGTCCGAACTTTTGAATGAGTATGCAGCAAAGGATGGTCAAAACAATCCATTGTAAGGCTGGCTTGTCGCTACTAAACATGGCAGTCTATTGATTTCCCAAAAACAAATTGGCAGTCTATTGTTGCTGCGCGTTTCTCCAGATCTTACTAGTATACAGTAGTGAATGAGCAGTGATGCAAATGCAAACACAATCAATATTTCAAATTGTATTGTTCTTTGCAATTTTCATACACAGCGGTTTCTTCTCATCGTGCACATCTCGTGGCTTAAAAAGACATGCTGATGATCCAAAAGAAAACATGATCCGGAACTGCCGGCTTCTTTGGCACGTGCTTTCAAATGGAAAAAGAACTGCCGGCTGGATTGGATTCGTTGATTGGGCCACTCCTTGAGGCCATATGAAACGGCTGCGGCAACTATAAGATCCCGGTCCAGATTGTGTCAATTAAACAATAAAAAAGATGCGCAGTCCATGAAGACGATCAGATCAGACGGGAGAACCTTGGCTTCCAAAGCCTGATGCTTTTCACATTTCCACCCTTGAGCGTAGTACCGAGGTACTAGTAGTAACTAAGACGCCTTCGCGTAATCAAAGACAGCGATGAAGGGCATCAGCACGGACCCTAGCCAGAGCTTCCCGTCCTTCTCCTCCACCTCGCTGACGGCTCTGACGACCTCCCCTTTATTGTCCTCCAGAACGTCGACCCCGGACCACCTCGCCCTCGGGGCTGTACTTGACGATCACCGCGTGGAGCCTGCTGCCGACCTCCATCAGAAAGTGGTACTTGGCGGGGATCGGAAGACCGAGCGGGAACTTCCTCAGCTTGACATGGCGACTCATGAGCCGGGCGTAGAGGCTGGGATGGCAGTGGATTGCGACCCAGAACTCCCCCTTCTCATTGGTCCTCACGTTGTCAGGAAATCCAGGCAGAGTCGCGAAGAGGTCGATGGTTCCTGCCTTTTCGCCTTTCAGCCAGTGTCGGCTTTAGCCTGTCTCATGAAGACGCAAGATTGAGTACTACGTGACTGATATGAACTAGAAGTGGCAGTGCGATGTAGAACAGAGTATAGACCTTCCACGCGGTGTTTGACAGAAGACAAAGAATGAGCCATCCTTGCTCATGGACGCCCCGTTGGGAAATTGGAGGTTGCGATGTAGAACTGTCGTCTCCTTTGTCTGAGGGTTGTATTTTAGAAGTCTCCCAGAGGGATCTCTAGAGAAAATTAACTGCATGAAATTCCTGAAAAAGGATGATTACAGACACTGATAAGATTCACAGCAGCTTTTCAGATAAACCACAGAACATACTTGGAATTAAACATCTCAGTTCTCTCTATCGAAATAAATAAATGCTGAAACAATATCCAAGCAATCCCACTGACTGCAAAAAATCCTTGGACATAAATGATTATGCATAAGGATACTTTCCCAAATTGATTAGTGCAAAACACACAAAGATTAACCCCTAAACAGGCGATCAACCATAGATTTCATGTCGTTAAATTTTCATTCTTCTATAGGAAATCATGTTGATCTACAATGTTGATGAGATTGCGTTGACATTTGGTGCTGCTATGTGGTGGTGAGGTGGAGGTTCGGAGGACTTGCATGAGAAGGTACTCACTTCGGTTTTAAATTATTGACACCATTGACTTTTAACATCAATTTTGACCATTCGTTTTATTAAAAAATTTGTTCAACGTGTAAAATTATTAATCGTCAAAGTTGCGTTGACATTCGGATTTATCTACTAATGATAAATCAAATAATAACAAAATTTTACACATTTGAACAAATTTTTTTAATAAGACGAATGGTCAAAGTTGATGTTAGAAGTTAAAGGTGTCGATAATTTAATACCAGAGGGAGTATTAAACAAGTCATCCAGGATCGAGTGTTTTTTTTTTGAATATATGTCAACATTGGACTGTATGTCGACATGTTATGACCAATGCACCAAACAGGTGTATAGTTTATTCTGGCATAACAATTCTAGCAGGCAAGCTAAACAAAGTAAATCGATTCATTTGTGGGATCCTAGTGATCTCACTCGATATTTCAGCAACAATTAAAGCTAAAACAACAACGTGGTGAGCCAATTAATGGGCAAAATGACATATGCAATCAAACGGTCAAACCATCCAACCAGCCATGACAGCTTATCAGAGCAGCGTGGAAAGTGAGAGGTTAGGTGGAAGAACAGACCTTCTCTGGTAACGGACACTAGAGTCCGTGAAGTAAACGTTGCCCTAGTCGTCGAGGTCGAGGTCGTTGGTGAAATTGAGCCTCACGCCCTCTGAGAGACATGGCCAGCCCTCCCTCGGGCCCGACCTTGAGCAAGCCAAAGTAGGCGTCGGCGATGTAGAGGTCCCCAGTGCGCTTGTCGAAGCGCAGCCCGAGCGGGCGGCCGCAGACGTGCTCGTTGGGGAGGTACTCCAGCGGCGACGCCTTGGGCCCGCCGCAGACGTCGTGGTACCAGCGCGGGGACGTGGTCGCGAAGGTCGTCCACCGCGTGCCGTCCCAGAATACGACCCGCCCGTCGGCGACGCCCGTGTACGGCCCTCTCCCCCGCGGATCGAACGCCACGCTCCCGGGCCCCTGCACCTCGCCGCGGAACCGCACCTCGGCGCCGCGAAGCCGCTCCGCTGCGTCGGCGTGCGGCGGCATCTCGTCGGCACCGGGGAGGTCCACGGGGTACGCCTCGAAGCCCGGGAAGTCCACCATGCTGCCCCACCGCAGAGGGTCCGTGCCGCGCAGAACGCCGCCAGCACCGCCACGACAAGCGCCGTGGCCACCACCCCCGGCGACGCCATCCCCACTCGCTCCCTTCTCAGGCTTGGATTTCTCAGCCACCGCGCGCAGCAAGGAAGCGCTGGGAGTGCGTCGCGCCGAAGCTGCTGCGGCTCCTGTATCTTCCGCAATTATGTGGGAGACCGCGCGCGGGTAAACAAGGCGAAGCGTCCCTTTTTATATAAAATAGTGTTATTTTAATGTAAATTAACAGATCTCGGATCCGTTTTGAAAAAATAAGATTAGACAGACACTTAGTTTGTATTTCTATATTTTTTTAAAAATCATCGAGATCTGCAATTTTCTAATAAAATAGTATTATTTTAAAAAACTACCTCGACACATGATGGGAGCGGCAATGTGTACCAAAAGATTTTTTTAATTGTTGTTGCTGTTTATTTCTAATATAAATTTTAATCATTTATCTTATTAAAAAAATAATTTAAATATGTGAAACTATAATTTAAAGTTATTTATGATAGTGTAAATTATAATAAAATATAAGATATTCATCAAACTTTTTTGTGAATAAGACAAAAAATTAAAAATTGATGTTAAAAATCAACAGCAACAACATTTTTTAATAAAGAAAGTATAAATAAGAATACATATTAATTTGTATCAATCATGTAAATATAATAATATTATAACTATAACAATAATAACAAAATCATACTCCCTCTAAATCCCATTATTTATCATTTTGAAGTTTACAAATTTTCACTATTTACTTATCATCCTCATTTTCTAATATTTTTTCTATCACAATACTTATCTCCATCTCTCTTTTTCGTTTTCAATGTATCACGCATTTCTATCTTCCTTAATCACTATGCTTTGAAGGATTTGTGCGTGGAGGCCGCAGGATCCTGCGCGGAGACTCGACCCACCCGGATTTGTTGCATCAAGAAGACGACTACAGTCATGGGTAGGCTCCCTGCTGCCCTGCTACCTCTCCGGCTTTGCTCTGTTCTGCTGTCCTGTTCGTCGAAATTTTTCAGCAAGTCAGGCAGCTTCTCCCTTGCAGACGGAGAATGGGTGGATAGGACGCACTTTAATCCATCATGTACGCCCGTGAATCGCTGCACCTCCTCAATCATGTCCGTCTCCCTCCGTTCTCATGTTTTTTCTGCCTTTCTTGTGAAGTGGGCACGGATGAGATGAGTCGTTCGTGATTTAGGTTTGTTTTTTGAACGAGTACAGACGAAACTGCCGTAGCAGCTGGTCTACATGGACATCAAGGACTGCATCGATGGCTGGTGATCTAAAATATTGCGCAAGAAAATCTACGCGTAAATTGTCGCGTTTTTCGTGTATATTTTTATTGTACATCTTTAATTAAAATAATATATTTTAAATTTATTATTTAACAAATAGAAGTATAGTTGTCGACATAGATGAAAAAGTTTCATAAACATATACTCCGGTCTCAAAAAGAAGTTGTCGACATAGTCTTCAAAACGTAAGTGTGACTCTTATTATCTATAAAATATTTAATAAAAAGTAGCATCGGTACACTTTTAAGAAAGTATTTTTAAAATAAATTATTTCTAATTTGGAACTTAATAAATTTAAAATTATTTATAATTTATATTGACAATGTTTGATTAAAACATTGCGTTCAAAGCTACTATTTTTTAAGACTGGAGTTGTAAACGGAAAAAGATGGAATCTTACTTCTCATAGTAATTAAGGAGCATTTTTAGGAGATAAAACAATTTAATTTATCTAAATATATATTTTTATTACATATAAAAGTCTTTAATTATAGCATATACTTGCAAAACATAGAAGTAGAATAAATTTATATTTTTAGAATACTTCTATTGAGTCTATAGCAAAAGTAAATTTAATTTAACAAACCAATTACAGTTAATTTTTTATATCTATGCTATTATCCATGTATACTACCACATACTCTCTTCATTTTTAAATTATTATTTACTGATTTTTAATATAATCTTTGACTATTTAACTTATTAAAAAATTAATTCAAATATGTAAAATTTTAAGTTGTGATTCAAATAATTTTAATGATAAAGCAAATTATAATATATAAAATTTATAAAAAATTATATATGATAATAGTTAAAATTTATGTTAAACTTGAAAAAACTAGGGCGAAGGCACGGCCGCTTATCCCTGCTCTCACGGAGTAGAAACACGCTGCTACGTAGACTGAGAAAAGGATTTTGTTCTCCTTTTTAATATCCACCGTTAGATTCGACGGTTAATAATTTTTAAGGTGGCATAGCGCAATGAGAGTTGAGAGAACGCTTGCGCTTTAATATATAAAGATTCTCAATCCAGTGTTGATATTTCTGGTCGTTGGGAAATGAGATCCTTCTTCAATGGAATCGTGCGATTGCACGCATGTCACTTTTTTTTTTTTTGCCTTGATTTTTTTTGCAGATTTATTCTTGCTGCAAATAATCTCTGTCTGGTTTGCCGTGAAAGAAATTAATCCATACAGATTACTCTATGGAATCATATTGCTAAGTACATGAAATGATTAACCGTTCATCTTTCTTTAGATTATATTTAATAGTATTGGATTTCAACTTAATGCTTCTAACACATTTGTTTAGATTATGTTATGATAAAAGATGTTTCGATCACATGATGTTGACTTGACTATAGAATGCTAATCTGAATTCCTCTGTACCATATGGTGAACGAATGCTCTATTTGAACTCACAATCATACCACCGAAAAGTTAGCCCAATTTGGTCTGCAGCTCTTCCATGGCAGCCACAAGAAATGGAGCTAAATTATGTGACCATGGGTGCACCATATTGCCAAAGAATAATTCATCGTTTTTGTCACCGTATAGTTTTTTGTTATCACCGTAGCGTTAGGACGGGCCTGGACTAGTTACTATTAACATATCTATAGGCACAAGATATATTTTTACCTTTTTTTGTACCTGACGACTATCAGTATTGCAGAATGAACAGGGAACCAGCCACCCAAATCGATTCAGAGCACCCAATCCATGCGGTCGTCTTCAAATATGTGGAACTTGGACTTGTGCTTGATCATCCGAAAGTTGCCGTAGGGCACCACCTCTACTCCAGTCAGGACAACAAAGTCATACTCAATCAGGTCACTAACATCCAGACGTAGACCATCTTCTTCATCGGCGTCATAGATCAGGTAAGTCTGTACTCTTGAAGACCTTGACGACGCAAAACCTGCCAGAACCCAGGTCGATGAGGTCCATCCGGAATGGCCACCATTCCTTGGGCATGTGAAGATCATCTCAAGAGTGCCTGACTTCTGGAGGTCGCTGGAAGTCGAACGAGGAAAGGAACGACAGGTCAGAAGCGCACAGCTCAAAGGGGTGAGAGGCTGATAGGCCGAACCAGAGAGCTCTGGGACGTACTCGGCCTTGCCACAGAATGGCAAACACAGGATGATCATGCTAGAATCACCATATAGGAAAAAGTATACTCCCTCCATTTTGAATTACATCTCCCGTTTTATCAGATTAGATGACGTTTTTGAGAACCAATGCACCGTCTCTTTGTGAAAGCTATCCAGTTGGGATCTTCTACGGTTCTCTTCTTCGGTCGTCCCCTACCTCCCATTCCCAATTTTTTCCTCAACCGAGCTCAGCACTGTCTCTCTGTATGTGGCTGCACGAATCTTCTTCTTCATGGATGAGCACGCATCACCGGCTCACCGCCGCTCGATGCTCAGTCTCCCCACCGCGATGCTGATATTTGGGTCACGGCTCGCCACCGCGTGCCTCCAGATCGAGGGTGTCGCCCTCCACAGGGAACCCATCTTAGCCGTCGCTGCCGAAGAAAGAACGATGCTATCGGTGCGGATCCACGTAGAGCCTGTCGTCGCCATCACCGCAAGCTTAGGGAAGAGGCCACCGTCGCCACCGAAGGAAGAGCGCTGCTGTCAGCACAGATTTACAGAGAGCCCGCCATCACCGTCGCTGTAGGGCCCAGGGTAGAGGCCGCCGTCGCTGCAGGCCTAGGGAAGAGGACGCCATCGCCGCAGGTCAAGAAACACGTTGTCGCCGCTGGAGGAAGGACGTCAAATCCATAGCCGTCATCGCCAGAAGGAACGATGAAGACGTGTATGACAAGTAGGAGCACCGCATCCTCAGTCAGAGGCATCTCGTGCCATATTAATGAACCACAGGACATCTCTTTAATTTGTGTGCAAAAATCAAAACGACATGTATTTTAAAACGGAGGGAGCACCAAAGATCTTTCAGAGATTGATTTGCATACTTACAAGACGTGGAGAACATCGCATTCTACCAGGTTCCATCAAACTTGGGATCAGGTTTGTCCATGGAAAATGAGACATCACTAAGGGATCTAACCTCCATGTTCCCTAAAAAGCCGGACTGTACAACTCGAAGTGCAGCTTGCATCATCGGCTGTCGCGCCAGCTTGGATCAATCCTTCATGTCATCCCATCCGTACAATGTCCCGCCCAGTAATTAAGGAAGCGTGGAAAATAATATCACAAGGGTGCTTAATCAAATGTTTCTCAAAACCCCGGTAGCACAATTTTTATCCATTCCCAGAACAGTTCATAGCAATCTGTTCTTGTATTGGAACTAAAGCATGCCGCTACAATTCTCCCACACCACTCCCATCACAGGACAAGAATCTGACCAAAAGGGCATGCCAGATCCTTGTTCTACGGTTACACCATTCAGAAAGGAAACCAAATCATAAATATCACTTTCATCATTCTACCTTGTAAATAAATGTGTCCAACCTTCAAATAGCTCAGACCAATCTCACATTAAAAAGATGTACAGCGTACCCTGCATAAGCAGGAGCTACATGCATCAGACTGCCCTTTTATACAACAAGTCAATAGAATTTCATGAGGATTAGCTTAATAAATAACATTGTTTTTATGTCTTCATTTCTAATTGAAATCAGAAACATCTAGCGTGTAAACAAATTGTTACCCCATCACACAGAAAGTGCAAGGCACTAGCATGATCCGCACGTCAAGTAACAGAAACTAAACCTGTAAAAATGGGAGCTACGTGCACAGAACTTCGTCACTTACGACGTAGGATTAAACATAATCTTACAGTTCGCATTGCCAATCGTGACAATGTGCCATACGAATTAGGATTAAACATACTCTGATTGATAAGCTGGGACATGGCAGAAATTAAATTTTCCAAGGCAACGGCTTAGCCTTAACAGCAGATGCTATGTGCCATCTGCAAGCCAAGTTTACAGCTAGCTGGGGACACTTAGCACAACATTTTAGGACTCCCATAACTAAAAAAAGGCACAAGCTATCCATTACAATTTACGGAGTATAAGATTAAGATAAGAGAGGGAGAGACAGCGAGGCAAACCTTTAATGCCTAATTTTATTGCAGCATGAGTAGGGAAGACAGCCACCCAAATCGATTCAGAGCACCCACTCGATGCGGTCGTCTTCAAACATGAGGAACTTGGACTTGTGCTTGATCATCTGGAGGTTGCCTTCGCAGGATACCACCTCTACGCCAGTCAGGACAGCAAAATCATAGTCAATCAGGTCGCTGACATCATAACATAGATCATCTTCTTCAGCATCATTGAAGCCTTCGAAGTCCGCTATAAACGGGATTTTCGTCCTCTTGAAAAACTTGACGACGCAAAACCTGCCAGAACCCAGGTTGATGAGGTCCATCCGGACTGCCCACCATTCCTTGGGCATGTGAAGATCAACCAAAGAGTGCCGGACTTCTGGAGATCGCTGGAAGTCGAGCGGGGAAAGGAACGACAGGTTAGAAGGGGTAAGAGGCTGATAGGCCGAACCAAAGGCCAAGCTCGGGGACGTACTCGGCCTTGCCAGAGAATGGCAAACTCCAACTGGCTGCATGCCACCACTTATAGCTCTCTGTGTCGAAGTAGTCAGTGCCGAAGCCCCCGTCCTGTTGACTCACTGAGGATGACACAGAGATGGTGGAGCCGCCGACCACCGCGTAGGCGCCTATATCTTGGCTGGTGCAATAGCCTAGGAACCGTGGCACTGGGAGAGGACTCCATCCATGGATCAGGGTTTCCTGGTCACCACCAAACAAACCCTTACCACCACTGTAGCTGAGCTCCTCGAAGAAGTGATCTTTGAACTCGTTAGGGGTCCGGGCCATGACATAGAGCTTGTCACGTTGATTCCCACAACTCTCAGCAGCACGAGTGACAGGGATGGAAATGGCGTTGCGACCGTCGCAGGCTCTGAGGCTGGGCACTGTTAGGACGGAGTTCGTGGCGGCGTCGTAGAGGGAGGTACGTCCACTGCCATCGCCACAGAGGATCCTGTCCTCGTTGCCTAGCAGAGCGGCGAAATGGAGGGAAGGGCAATTTACAGCGCTCCCGGTGGGCTGGAAGTTGATCGTCGCAGGAGGAAGGGGCCCCAAGCTCGAAGCCATCCCCTGTAAGGTCCGCATGCAATCGTACTATCCAGCTTGAATTTGAAACTCTGCGTTCGCCTTGATCGCTGCCTCTGTCTCTGCCATTGCTGCTTCAGCTGCACTTGTTGACCGGTAGAAGAGATGGTCTGCCACTTGGATCCGGCGGAGGGAAATCAAGCCACTGCTCCAGCTCGTCAACAGATTCAGAAACCGCCGGTTCATCGTCAGAAAACCAAAAGAATCGAATGTGCTCGCCTGTATCCCTCAATTTAGTCACTGTTTCTTTTTCGGCCTTGATTCCGTAAAAAAAAGGTAAATTTTACAAAACTACAGGTATTTTGCAATTATTATCATAAAACTACAGATTTAATCTAGAATTTTGTAAAACTACAGATTTTATATTAAATTTATCACAAAACTACAGATTTTGTATTTAATTTATCTGAAAACCACATATTTTATATCCATTTATCACAAAATTACACATTCTGTGTAATGCATATGAAAGTTACTGTAGTAATTACGTAGTTTTCTGAAACTAAGTCTTAAGTCTATAGTTTTGTTGTGATAATATTAATAAGATACATGAAGTTTGTGAAATTTACTTTAAAAAAACAACAACAACAGTTAAGACAAGCGAATCCTGAATACTCCAAGTCCAAACTAAACAGCTTATCAGATGCTCGATGTAAAAATATTACATCTTTATGAGCAGGAAGAATACCACCGGATCAAGATGCCTGGCTGACTGAAAGACTACAGGGATGATGCTATAGAGACCGCCATGAAGATGATAGGGCGAGCAGCAACCAGGAGATCTGTAAAAGATTATACAGTACCTTCAAGAGCAGGAATGAGGAAGCAGGCCGGATCCAGAACGCTGGTTGACTCGAAGTTTACAAACGAACGTAGTACCTGGGAGGAAGAAAGACGGCGGCGGCGGCGGCGCCTTGCCAGGCAAGAAAAATTCTGGAACTGGATCGAATCGATCGCCCATCGATCCCGAATCGAACGCTAGCACCAGCACCATGCCGTCCAGACTGCGCCCCAGTGCGGCCCGATTTGGCCCAGCCGAGCGACGCCGTGCTGGTAGAGGGAAAAGCGGACGAAGCAGAAGTTTCGGGACTTGTGGCTCCACTGATGCATGACCTTTGCTGTAAAAAAAAGATGCATGATCTTTACCGTGTTTGTCTCGTATTTCGTTTCACATTAGGTTGCCATTTGTATCATGTTTCATTGTTTGGGACTATGGTCGAGTTGCATTGTTTAGGAAACACGAGGCCTGTGATACGAGTTACCTAGGTTCACAACTAATTGCCACGCTAGTCTTTTCTTTATCATACTAGTCATAATACTCGTGCTAATACTACAGTTTAAAAAAATATTAACACAAAAAAATAATATACTAATATCAATATTTAAACTTTCTCATTCTTTATGATAAATTAGTGCATGGATGGCAGCGGTGGGACGATTTGCCAAACTACTCGAAATAAATTTGTTTTGTTTTTTAATCACTTTCTTTCATCTCAAATGTTTGTTCTGAACAATTGTATTTTGTTAACTAATATATCTTTATGTTGCAAGATCTGAGAGATCCAGAAGAGCTCGTCCGTTACATCCGTTAGAGGTGTTTACATAGAGATTTTATTTATCTAATTTGTAAAAAAATGACTCTAGCTGTATTTTTTCGTATGCACGTAGTTTAACATTATATTGAGGATATTTTACCAGGTGTACATAAAAAAAACTGTGCTTTTTAAGAGTAGTGATAATGTAAATTTGTAGATCTTGGATCCATCTTGAAAAAAAAGAGAGATTGGATTGACACTCATTTTGATTTTTTAATTTTTAATAAAATAATATTGTTTAAAAATCTACTCATTTTTTTAAATATTGATATTGTTAACATCTAATATCGTCTTTAACCATTCATCTTATTTAAAAATTGTTCAAATGTGAAAATTGTTAGTCTTATTTCAAATATCTTTAGTGATAAAGCATATCATAGCAAAGTACTCCTATATAAGATTTGTTGGGGTGCCAACCGGTATACCCATCGGGTTTTTGTAACATTTCGTGTCTTTAATAAAGAAACGAGTCGTTTGAATTTGGAAAATTTCAGAACCGAGCTCTAAAACAATTCAAATAATTCAACCAAATTCTCGACTTCAATTAGAATTCAAATTTCAAATATGAGTTCAAATTTTTTTAAAGAATATTGTGAAATAAAATTATTTTATTAAAGATATTGCAAAAAATTGAATTTTAGAAATTTTGTAAAATTTTATTCAAAAGGCAAAAGGCCCAAATGAATTTTTCTCCTTTAAATGATTTCTAGTTTTTGAAATTTTATAGAACAAAATGTACTTCGATTTTGAACTTGGGCCCAAAATAAAAGTTGTTCCTCTCAAAAAGTTCTAGTTCTAGCTCTCTGCAAAATTTCAAAATTTTTGGAGCTCGAAAAGTATGGATTTCGAAGCAAAAACAGCGAGCAGCGCAAGAAATCAGTAAATTCATGAAATTGGAAAAAATCCCCGCGGGACCTACCTTTCATTGACTCCACTGCTTTTCTTCTACCTCTGGTTGACAGCGCAGAGGGCCAGCTACCATTGCACCTTGGTAGCTCGCCTGCATGCGCGCCACGGAACTCAGGACGTGTCTCTCCCGATTCAATGCGCCGAGTAATGCCTCGGCTCTCTCCCGATCGAGCCTGCTCTTCCTCTCTCACTCTGGTTCCTTTCTTTCTCAAGGTCGCCAGTGGCTGCGCCGTGGAACGCACCTCTACCAAGCTCGCACTTGGGACAACCGCCCTGGCTAGCTCCACTCCTAGAATATACGCTGAACCAGAGCGCCTCCGAACCCCTAACCTCTCGGCAAGACCTCTCCTCCATTCCCTCAGCTGGGAGCTCGAATTTTAAGATTGCCCCAAACATACATTCTTCGAAGCCGTCATTGATTTTCAGCCAAATCCGGCCGCCATCGGTGAAAACCTCTCGAAATCTTTTCTAACTCAAGTGCTTCAACTCCCATTGCAGCTTATGAGCTCTCCTTTGGTTGGTTTCTTTGAGTCAGGGAATCGAAGCCTCCATCTTGCCGGCCAGCTGGAAGCCGCAGCACCCACCGGGGAGCAACCCTCCTCGGCCTTTTCCAGCTTCAGAGACCACCATACCGGCCCTCACCACGCCTCAGTGAAGCTGTAGGACAAAGAGCTGGCGGTTCCCGTCGTCTCGTTGGAGCTCGCGACCCCGCCGAAGTTTGACCCCAGCCACCTCGCCGTTGCTGACCCGTTTCCGGCCATCCCCGACCCAGATACCTCAATGTTGCCCTTCCCCGTGAGTCCGTTAAGCTACCAGACCAATTTACTTTGAGTTTGATCCATCCATTGAAGCTCTCGTCGCTGTCGAAGCACGCCGTCCTCTGCCACCCGTCGCAGCCGAAGCTCCGGTGAGGTTCGTCCCATGGCACCTGTCCCATTATGCTCCCCATGCCGAGCTGTGCATTTTTGTGCTTCTCCTCTGGACTTTTACCGCCGACAGCCCCTCACCGGCGGGCGTCGCCGCCGCGCCGGCGGCCCTAGCCGCCATGGCCGACTCGGCCACTGACTGGAGCCAAGAGGCCTCCGTGAGGCCTTCTCAAGTGGGCCAGAGCCACCTGGCTAGAAATTCTTTTTATTATTTCCAGTAATGCTTTGTTATCATTTATTTAATT